>VXAU01001243.1:558856-579706 GCA_013399695.1 Formicarius rufipectus | reverse complement strand
GGGGGTCTGTGCACCCCGAAAGATCTGCATGGGCTTGAGGGAGGCGGGGGGGGTTGGGAAATAGCTTTCAGTCCTTCCCCCCCGCCCCTGCTCCAGCGTGGGGTTCTTCCTTCGCCTCCTCCTGCTCTTCTGACCTTGGTCTCTCTCTGTCTGCGTTGTTATCTCATGGTTGGAATTTTCAACTGCTCAAACACTCCAATTCTTGAATATGTATCACAGAGGCGTAACTATGATTTTAATTAGCTCAACAGGACAGGAGAAACTTCTAGCAGCTTCTAACAGAAACCATCCTGGAAGCCACCCCTCCTTCTACTAAAATTCAGCTACAGAAACCCATGACAGGAAGGCAGAGGATATTTCTCTGCTGAGTTCTCTCTCATCCAATTTGCTTATTGGATGGGAGAAGCAGAGTGGGTAATTTAATTGAAAGGGTTTTGTTCCTGAGGTAAGATTCTGGAGATTGGGCTTTAGGGCCAAACTCTGACATTGGTCTCTTTTCTTGTTCAGACACTAGGGATCAGATCAAAAAGTAGCAAAATGTTGGGAAAGAGGTTAAGAATTAGTCTTGATCTCTCTGCTTCCCATCTGTAATGAGGAAAGTGAAAATTGTGTTTTCCTTGGCTGTTTTATCTCTTTAGCCTAAAAGCACCTACAAACATTAACATTTCCACCCCTACCATGATATTTTGTAAAGCATTCAGGAAAGCTGGACTCTAATCTATCTGTGACCTCTGTGCATGAGCATAATTGATAACATGGTTAGGAGGAGGCACACAAGAGTCAGGTTCCACTGGCCTTTTCCTTTGCAGAATCATCTGGTTTGACTGTGCAGCAGTATCATACCAGCTGCCATGGTGTCTAGGTGTGATTTAGGTTATCTGATTCATAACGCCTAGAAAATAATTCAGAACTCTTTTAAGTAAAACAGGGATGGAGGTCAACACCCTCTCATATTTAGAGCAGGTAAAGGGAAGCAAAGATCTTTCTGACAATTTACGTAGTGCCCAATTTTGTCAGCGCATGAGACAGAGAGTGCTGAGAGGGAGGGAACTCCTTTGGTCTTGAAGCAAAATGCAGTGTTCAGCACTGCTCAGCTTCCTTTAACTCCAGAGAGGTCTTGTTGTTTACTAAATGACCAGGAGACTCTAAAGTTTGTCAAATACTGTGCGAAGAGCAGTGTCAGAGGGGAAAGAGGAACCTGTATTTTCCTCAGTTTTCTTGTTTCGACTTAATATGTCTTTGCTTCAGTTCTCCATTTGTGTGAAGGCATTGCTTGCATATAATGTCACAGAATGAATTAAGATTGTAAAAGGCTGAGCCTGAGGTTGGAAAGTTCTTGATTCCCCATCCCTGAAAGTGTTTGAGGCCAAATTGAACAGGGTTTTTGGCAACCTGGTCTAGTGGAAGATGCCCCTACCCCTGTACAAACAACTGAAACTAGATAATCTTTAAGCTTCCTTTCAACCCAAAGCATTCTGTGATTCTGTGAGCTGAGACAGTGATGTGTCTCACATTAGCAGATCAGACTGACATATCTGTCTTCTGCTGATGTGATACAAGTGGCTGCTGTACCTCCCTTCTGCTATGTGCTGACTTTTTAAATGGGGAATTAGATGATAAGAGACTAATTCTAACCAGATAATTTTGCTCAAATAATTTGCTTATTGTGCTGCTGTAGAAAATGCTTAAAGAACAATAGTTACCAGGCTTAATGACTGTTTTGAGTGCTGTGTTATCCTCTAATGAATGGGACTGCACAGGCTTGTTACTGCTATTAGGCATAAATCACATGATGAGTAACTGTTCCATAACCTGATTATTATAGCTTTTAAAATACTATTTTGTGGACCTTTGTGAAGTAGTCAATGCATTTCCTTAATGCAATAGAATGAAGATTTTTGACACAATATAGTCTCATCATTTATAGATGATTTTAAAATCATCTTAAAATGTGATACTAAGGATGTGTCGTCTTCTTGATAAATATTCCAAACCCAGACAGTTTTTATATCTTGCGTTCTCTAAGTATAAATCAGGTTGAAGACACTAGTGTAAAATAAATGACAGTTCCAAGTACTGTAAAACAGAACCAGCCAACTAAAACTTGTTTAGGTTGCTCACAGCTCAGAGCTTTCCTGTTTATCACTGATCATTGGAGTTTACTGGGAACATAGGGGGTAAAAAAAGTAAAATCAAGGGTTTTTGTTATTTGGGCTTTTCAATGACTGGAAAATTGTTTGTTTGTTTGTTTGTTTTTGTCACATTATAGAAAAAAAATAACTCTCAGATCATAGAATCATAGAGTGGCTTGGGTTAGAAAGGGACCTTAAATAAGAATTAGTTTCAACCCCTCTGCCATGGTCACACCTTCCACTAGATCAGGTTGCTCAGAGTTCCATCCAACCTGGCCTTGAACACTTGCAAGGATGGGGATAGTCACATTGTCTGGGGAAAATATCTATGCACTTTTGCAGTGGTTTACTTTGCTGCCTTGAACTGTCCCTTCATGGTACGTACTTTGTGTGTATGACCACATATAATTTCTACACGTATCTATAGACTTAAAAGCAAAATTGTGACAGTTCCAGACTTACTCAAAAATAATTATGTAAAATTAAAATTCACTGCTGTCTTGAAATTTTCCTGGAAAACCACTTTGCCTGAAGCTCTCCTGTCTGCTCACATATGCCCTGTGGGCTCAGCTCGTCATATTTTGTTAGCTCTGCTGACAAATTAGGTACTCTTCCCCAGAGTTCTTCCATGTTGTCTGTATTTAAAGGGGGAAACCAGAAAGACCAATTCAGACCTTTCCCTTCAGGGCAGTGTACACTCCTGTTGTGGAAAGCTTTCCAGGGTGTCTCTATTACCTCCTGCTTTTTGACAAGTGAACATTTTGATATTGATGTTTGCCCTGGTTAATAATTCTGATCTAATAAATATTACACTAGGTTTGAGCCTTTGAAGATCTCACCTTTTACCAACCTGAGAATGAGTGAAATTCATGTTTCTAGGATCCTTTCTGGGCTTCTGGATGGAAATTTTGTGATTCAGCTTTTCTAATGAACAAAATCCTCAGTTTTTTAATAGGGCCCAAATTAATGGATTTACTGAGAGGGTGAGAGTCTGGGTAGGAAAGCAGTGAGACAGACTTGCAGTCAATTCATCTCCAGCTTTGTTATCAAAGAATTAAAGAATGACAGAATGGTTTGGATTGGACTGGATGTTAAAGATCATCTCATTTCAACTCCCTGCCAAGGGCAGGGACACCTTCCACTAGACTGGCTTGCTCAGAGTCCCATCCAACCTGGCCTTGGACACTTCCAGGGACGGGACATCCACAACTTCTCTGGGCAACCTGTGCCAGCGTCTCACCATCCTTACAGTAAAGAATTTCTTCATAACATCTGAAATAAATCTCTCCTCTTTCAGTTAAAAGCCATTCCCCCTTGTCCTGTCACTCCATGCCCTTGTGAAAGGTCCCTCTCCTGCTGTTTTGTAATCTACCATTAGGTATTGAAAGGTGCTACAAGGTGCAGTTGGCTTTCTGGGCTGTTAGCTCATGTCCACTTTTTCATCCACCAGAGCCTTTAAGTCCTTCTCTGCAGGACTTCTCTCAGTGAGTCTCAGTCTCTACTCATACCAGATGTAGCACCTTGCGCTTGGACTTGTTGAACTTCATAAGGTTCTTATGGGCCCACTTAACTCTAGAACAGTCATATTTGTTTTGAATGTGGCATGACCAGGATGCTTTGGTGTTTGATTCACCTCCTCTTGGCTCCTTGGGCATCCACATCCCTCTGCAGAGGGGACTCTGAGCAGCAGGGAAAAGACTGGGTGATTTTTACTTCTCTAGAAAGCACCAACACAAGTGTTTGAAGAAGGTGGATGACTTGGGGCCAAGTCCAAAACTTTGCTTTCCAGGCAGGAATGCAATATTAAGGAAGAAGTGGGATGTAGGGTTCAGTAGTTGTGATAGTTGCTGTCTTGACCTGAAATACTGTTCCACTCACCTGTGTCTTGCCCTACACCCAAACCCTTCCCCCAGACACAGCAGGACACTGTCAGAGTAGGGCTGGAGCTGAGCTGTGGCAGAGCTCAGCCCCTCACTCTCCCTCGGTGACAGCGGCTGTGCCAGAACGTGGTCACTGCACTAAATGCTTTGGCAGCTGCAGAGCATGGAACTGTGTTCCAGACTTTTGGGGTGTGGGACAAGTAGAACCTAGAGCAGGAATGTGGATGGCACAGCTCTCTTATTATCACAGAAATGACAGTTCTCTTTGGAAAGGTAAGGGCTTGCCTCTGGCAACCTCGTTTTACTCAGGATGACAGCAGATGAGCCCAGCAAGCCTGTCAAAAGATAAACAGAAAATGTGAACAATGTTCAAGCTTAACCTGTGCCCCTGCTGAGGCACTGACCTTCATTAAATGCTTAAATACCCCTTTTTATTCTCTTACCTAAGCTCCAGAGGCTAAATGGGAGCAGAAAGTTGCAGAAGGAAGGTGAGGAGGAGGAGGACTTAGGGATTTTGGACTCCAGTTTTCTGGTTTGTATGGATTAATTTGCTTTCTGGCCTGAGGCACTGACTTCTCCCTCAGCTCCCTGTCACTGACTTCATAACTGGTCAGGTCTGTAAGTGCAAACAGCTTTCATTAGCCCAGTTTCAGCTGTTTGGAAAGGTACTTTGCTCCATCATAGCTCAGACTTCAAGAAATATTTGTTTTTCCCCAAGGGAAACGTGCAAATCTATGGCATAGAGGTCTACTTAGTATCAGGTATGCTGCAAGCACAATTGGGCTCATTTGGGAAGCAAACAACAAGAATACTCCATAGATTTCTGCACCACTTCTCCCCCATTAAAAAACAAAAAATAAAAAAAAAAAATGAAAAAAAAAAATTACAAAACAAACAAGAACAAAAATAAACAATAATAATAAAAAACCAAAACACCAAGGAAATTTAAAAACAATCATGTTTTGAAATCACTGCAGATAAGCAAGACCCTTTACCACAGGCAGGTGGCAAAACTGTTTTCCCTTGCTTGCACAAGACGGGAGTTTAATTTTCTCAGCTCTCTGGATTTTCCTTAACTTTCCATTCCTTTCCCCACTTTTGTACATAATTTCATGTCAAAAACTAAGTAGACTTTCAGGATTTTACTTGTCAACGTTGAATCCTAAATTTCCCACATTCCCACACTCTATGAGAAACAAGAAATCTTGGTGGGATCTGAAATGGGGAAATAATATGATACAAATTTTGCTGAGGGAAGGCCCAAAACACAGATAATTTTTCACGCCTTTAGCTTTTTCTGTTCTGGAAAGAGGAAACAGAATCAAGGAGACAGATCATTTAAAGGTTTCAGCCCTGATCTCATTCTGCTCTACTCCACTGCACTGAGGAATCAGGCCAGCTCTGGCCATCCTTGACCAATTTTATCTCACTGAAATTCTTTTATTTCCAGGCATCCTTCTGTTCCTCAAAAGCACAACTGATCTGTTTGTAGGTGACATACACCCTGTACTGCTCTGTGCAGTATCTGGGTGAAGAATATGCAGGTCAATTTTCCTACAGTTTTAAGTGTAGCTGGCACCTATTTGTGGGCAGCTTGCATCTGAAACTGCACAAATGTAATACTGGGGAGTAAAATTCATGACTTGTTTTCCCTCTCTATCTTAATTGCAAAGAAATTAATCTGTAGAAAGAAAATGGAATAGTTATACAGTAAAGAGCTATTGCTTTTTATATGTTTATTAGAATACCGGTTTATGTTATTTCCCTCTAAGTACTCCTTCATAACAGCTGGATGATTTTTTCCTTTGAATTTTCTTTTATTTGGTAGTTTGTTGTGTCTCTGAAAAGATAAACCTTCACTTTGGCATGCCATTCTCCTGAGCTACCAGCTTAGAAATCACATAAAAAAAATCCTGGCAAATTAAGTCAATGTCATGGCTTTATCTGCTTTCCAATTGTATAGTAACTAAGGTTAAGTTCAGTACACATGAACCAGCATTTTCCACCAGTCAAAACCTGCAGAGACTTCAGACCAGATCCCACCTCCCCCCAGCCTCCAACTCTGTTTGGGATCTAAGGAGAGATATCTATTTTCATTTAAAATTTTATTTTAATAAATCTTATCAGTTTTACCCCAAAAAAACCTCAGAACATTTTACAGTCACTGATTACCACCTTAGTGAAACTCCTTGTACAAGAGATATACACATCTAGGGGAGCACAATCTGTAAAAATACCCAGATTATTTTCAAAAATAAATAATAAATCACCCTTGTACCCTATGGCCAAGTGCCAGTAGGAATTTCCCAAAAGCTATATTAAAGTTTTGAGTTAAAAACCTGAGGGAAATCAGTGTTGCCACTACAAATTTCCTGATGTGTGGGAATTAGAAGGAATCTCCCAGTGAAATACAAACAGCTGGCAGTGGGGGCTGTGAGAGTTTAATTCTGAGGTGTGCTATTTCTATGGGACTGACTTATGTTTTTAATGTTTTAAAGCAGTAATATTTTATGCATAAGGGACTGAGAGAAGATAAGTGGTTTCTCCACGGATCTGGCCTTTATGGGGTACAAGTTCATTTCCTGAACTTTCCCCCTTGGTCTAGTTACAAGATTAGAATTTCTTGTAATTAGAAATCCGATGATTGTGTGGGGTTTTGTTTGGTTCATTTTGATTTTTTTTACAGTTTGATCATTTCATATAATTCAAGTCAGTTTTTTTTCAAACAAGATTCAGATCCCAAGCTGTTAATTTCCCCCTTCCCCCCATCTAGACATCCTGTTGCCCCAAACTAAAATTTGTGGGGAAAAAAATAAAAAAAAAAAAGTTTTGCTTACCAGAAAAAAAAAATTAAAAATTCAAAAAGGTTATTTCTTTTTGGGGAAGTTTAATCTTGAGGAGAACATTGTGTTATATTCAACTGCCCTAAAATATTTTTTCTGATTTGCTTAAATAACACATCTGAATTAACATTTATCAAGGCCAATCCATTTCTTATGTTAGGGAGCTGACTTCTCATTTATACGTGAGAGAATTATCCACAGAAGACAAAATAAACAGGGAATGATTGTTTAATATTTTATGCTATACAAAAAGCAAGAAGTGCCACATTGAATTCCCCAAAAGTGAGTTCAAAAAGAACCAGAAAGTTCAACACTTATTGCAAGTGCAGTTCATTCCAAAAGGTGATACAGAGGCCAGGAGTATAAATCAAAAAAGCATGGACTCAAATTCATAGAAAGTAACCATGACTACTCAAAATAATTGCTTGAGTATAACCTCTGACTCAGATAGTTCGTAAATTTTGATTGCTGGTTTCTTGCAGGATGTAACGAAGGTGGAAAATGGACTTTTCAAGGCAGTTTACTGTACTGTGTGTCTGTAGGCAGCTGCTGTAATAACCAGAAGAGTCTCTTGAAGGATAAAGACATCGAATCACAGAATCACTTGGGTTGCAAGGGACCTTAAAGACTGTCTCATCCAACTTCCCAACATTGGGCAGGGACACCTTCCACTAGACCAGGTTGCTCAGAGCCCCATCCAACCTGGCCTAGAACACTCCCAGGGATGTGGTATCCACAGCTTCTCTGGACAAACACTTCCAGTGCCTCACCACCCATGTTCTCGTGCATAAGGTCATCAAAAGTCCAGCTCAAAAAACCCCAAAAGAGCATAAAACATTTCACTGATAATATTAATAGCTCTGCACACATGTTAATCCTCTTGGGCATGCACACATTACCTCCTTTGACCTTTTTTATCCTGAGTCCAATTAAAAGCTAAGGTTAACATACTGGTTAGGGATCTAAATGCTGATATTAAATCAATGCTATTAAATAGATAGTCCAAATAGACATGTAGCAAGGATCATGATTCATACAAATAGGCATGTTTGGGGAAATAGTTAGAAGAAATAAATACAGGAAAAAAAAAGATTTAGCAAATTAACCTGTTATTGTTAATAAAAATTATCTTCAAACATAACGTACTTCAGAAGCATTAGGGGACCACAGCAGTTTGTAAGCTTTCCACTTAAACTTTCCCTCAGCAGACTGATGACATTTTGGCATGTTTCCCAAAAAAGGTTTTTGTTTTACAGTGCTATGTGAAATCTCAGAGCCCAAAACCAACAGATTAAAACCCCTTGTCTGCTGTAAGAGCAAAAGATAAATAAATAAAAAGGCATTAAAAAGTGCTTTTCCTTAAACCTTTGAAAGCTTTGCTAATATTCAAATGGTGAGTTTTTCATGTGCGGGCAACATTTGTTTAAGCCTCTCTCTCTGGTACCACAGCGATCATTTTTTATTTCTGCTTCTTGAGCATTTCCAGCATACCAGGGCAGACAACATCATTCAATAACAGCTGAAATTATTCAGAGCAGTGCTTATCTCTTAGCTATTTGAAATAGTTTTATTTATTTATTTATTTATTATTTTTATCCTAAATGTTGCATATAGGAAATACATGGGAGGACTTCATGCTGTTTAGAAGCAACCAGCTGCTAAGTTCTTCTACCCTGTCCTTCCTCCTCTGGGATGACCTCTTTGCCAGTATTCGTATCTAAGAAGCAGCAGTTTCAACCTACAATCAAGGCAGGGATTTGTGTTTAAGCTTCAGGAACTGATCCAATTCCTAATTTTGCTTGAGATTCTTTTTCTTATGTTGCACACCTCATTCTGTTTCACACCAGAACCTCACCTTCTGTTTGAGTATAACAAGTATTGCTGAAATTTTCTTTTGTCTTGTGTCTTTAACATAAGCATCGTTCCAGAGGTCAAGAAGCATTTGCACAATGCTCTCAGGCATGTGGTGTGCTTCTTGGGGTGTCCTGTGTAGAGCCAGGAGTTGGATTTCAGTAGTCTTTGCGGGTTCCTTCCAGCTCAGGGTGTTCTATGAGTCTTGATTTTTTGAGTGTGTCTCTATAGAGCAGTCAGTACTCTAGTCTGTCTTTAAAAATTGGATCGGGGTAGATATCAATGAATTATGCTGATCTGAGCTGATGTGGCTATGTGATACAGGTCTACACAGAGCAATAACCTCAGCCTACAAAGCTTTCACAGCATGAGTGGCATTGCCCTGTGGATTTTAGTTCTAGCGCATTATGGTTTTAAGATGTTCTTTTGATCTCCATACTGGAAGTTTTTATTCTTTCAAGGAGACCAGGTCTCCTGGGTATGATGTAATTTGGGATGCTTGGATGGACATCAGATGCCTGTGGATGGTGATGCCAGTCTGGGAGCTGTAGCAGAAACTCAAGTGGCATTACCTCTACACTTTGTATGAACAGCAAATGTGTTTTCTTTCTTTCCCTGCAGCTCATTATTTCAGTTCCGGCTTTGCCTACATGTTTGTCAAGAACACTTCTGAGTGCTTGCATCACTGTTTACTCAGTAATTTGACTCATTCTATGCACCACAAGTAGCTGATTTCCCTCTTGAAATCTTGATACAGTTCATGTACAGCACATGTTATCAGAGGGACTAACAGTGGGGTTATCTCATCTAACTCTGGGTGCTGATGAGGCCCCTCTTTATAATCCACAATAAGAAATAAGTACTTTGAGGGTAAAATTCCCCTGACCTATTTGATATCACTGCTTCAGAAAGAGGTGACTCATATTCTGGAAATGCCAATTTCTCTCCAGTGAATATGAAAGCAGCCCACATCATTAACGGGTTGCATACTTTTGCCCAGATTAATCCAGAGTATGAGCCCTGGCTGTGTATCAGTACTCTGGTGGGCTTGATGCTGTGTAAATGCCAGACAAGATATTCCACTCTTAATGAGTTCCTGGTCTAAGATAGGAGACATACAGATACAGCCAAAAGGGACCATAATGGTCGGTACTGAGAGGTAATGGCCACACATTAAAACAACTTACATTCTGTCAGGTTTTTGAGGAAGAATTTGGATAACAGTGAATTCATGTTGCACCAAGGGTATGAGAGAGCACTGCCCAGATGAATGGACTGCATCCAGCAAAAAAAAAAAGTGGACTTTGGGCTGTAGTCTTGTCATTTTAGTGCTGGAAGCTAATTTCATGAGACAGTCAGAAGTGGGAATTAAAATTCGAATCTATAATAATAAGTTTGGGATGAGCTAGAAAAGATATTGACAAGATACATCATGCAGAACTGACAGAGGAATGCTGATATGGTTAAAGCCAGAGAAAGATGTGGCATCCATCAAGGTGCAAGCTCATGAGAGGTTGGATAAGAGTATGATCTGTGTGGATAGATGGAAAAGTTGTGTTGGTGAGATGCTCTGCTGGAAAAGATCTGTAAGTCAGCAGAGAGAGGACTGAGTGAAAGATAACACTGAAACCACTGGACTGAATACCAAGACAGCAAGCTTCATTCTCATCTCTTGATGAGTTTTTGCACACTGGGAAATGATAATTTTCAAGGAAAACAAGAATTTAGAATGTCAACTTGAAATAAATGAAAGCAAACCCCAGGACTACCCAAAGTGTAGCTATTTCCTAATGAGGGAAGTAACATCGGGGCAACAATGACCCTTCTCTAACAATGTTCCTCTGATTAGTTTTTCTTCTCAATTTTTCTTCTTATAGTTTTGCTCGTCCAGGGAAAGGTTCATGGCTTGGTAAAGGCAACCTGGAGGCAGGACCAGACCAGTCCAGTATGTCATTAGAAAATCTAGTGTTTGGAGCTGGCTACTGCAAACCCACTTCTTCAGAGGTAAGGAGGATCAACAATGATGTCTTTCTTCCATTTGACCACACTGGGTATCCATATTATCTGTAGAGAGCATGTTGTTTTTGTACATTTCTAGTAGAGGGATTTTGTGGGAAGAAGAACCTGTCAAACGTTTCTGCATGAACTACCTGGCACTTGGATACACAGTCCTTAGGTTCAGTCCCCCACTACATGAGCCAGTCCTGAAGGTTCAAGATGTGTAGATATTCCCCCTATTGCCAATGATGTTTTTAAGACAGGATTCACCTCGCCAGGTGTTTGCTATAAGGAAAATGAATTATTCAGGAAAAGGTCTTGACTTTCAGGTCTTATGTATGACAGTCAAGAGGACTTGAGTCATTATTAAGGATGTTGGAAAGGAGGGTTCTGTCCTGAGTGTTGAGTACTGTTGGTGTTGGTGATGGGGTGCTGTGAACATTGCCTTACTCATGGCAGGTCCCACAGTTAGTGTGTGCCCTTGATCTTAGTGCTTACTAAGAGGAGAGCTCGTTCTGCAAATTTTACTCGAAAGTTGGAATATATTTAAATGAGGATTTTTTTTTAAAAATGCTTACTTTGGAGTGGTTTTTTCTTGGTTTTGTTTTTCTTTTCTGTCAGAAATGTTTTCTCAGATCCAGAAACTCAACTCAGAATACTGCAATCATTAACCTGTTAGGAAACCTTGATTCAAGGTTTCTGATTAACATGCTGCCTTCAGCTTCCCTCAAGCTTTCCTGTCAAAGCTGTTCCATATAAATATTAAAAATATGCAAGCCTAGAGCGACTTGTGCAGAAGAACTACCAGGGAATCAACTTGTGCTGAGAGAATGGTTGGCCTGAGGCTGCTAACCAAAACATTGGGTCATTGTATGCTGTTGGCAAACAAATTGACCTCAGCCTCTGCCTCTCTGGTAGATGGTTTCATCATAGATATTTAAATATCTCACTCAAATACTTGTGACATAGGCTAATCTCTGTACATCACTCAAGAGAGAGGCTTCTTTGAAGAGTGCTGCCTACTTGTCATTATCCTCTGGACAAATCTTTATTGTAAAAAGAGAGATGGAAAGGCTAACTCCCCACTCACATTTTTGGTTTTAATGCCTGTGGAAGAGTCTTGGTCTACTCTGATTAAGAAAACCCTTTTTTCTTTCTCAAATTTGTTCCTTACCTGAAAACTTTATTTTCTACCTATCTCTGTTGACAAATCATCTTTTTTGTTTATTTATATGCTTTGCTTATTTTTGTAATTAGGGTTTGTTTGTCTATTTGTTTGTGTTTTTTTAATGACAGTGTAATTGTGGTGAGTTGATCTTTGTTGGAAGTCATGTGCCCAACAAACTGCTCTACCACTAGAGCAGCTCAACTAAGCTCAACTTTGTCTCCTCAACTAGACAAAGTGGGATAGAGAAAACTGGTGCATAAAGTCAGCTGAATGAAACAAAAACAAAGGCCATATCCAGAAGCAAAGGAAACCAAAAGATTTATTCTTTCCTTCCCATCAGCAGGTGATGTCCAGCCACTTCCTAGGAGGTGGAACATGTAGCAGTTTCTCTAAAAGACAAACATCATTATAGTTGAAATGCTCCCCCTCCTCCTCCTCCTTTCTCTTAGCTGTAATTGCTCAGCAGACATCATGTGGTATGGAATATCCCTTTGGTCAGTTTGGGTCAGCTGTGTCCCCTGCAAGATCTGCACACCCCCAGCCTACTGATGGGGAGAGGAATGTTGGAGAGACAGCCTGGATGCTGTGCCACCTCTGCTCAGCAGTAGCCAAAGCACTGGTGTGTTACCAACACTTTTGCAGCTACCAATGCACAGCACAGGCTCTGAGGGCTGCCATGGGGAAAGTCAACTCTGTCCCAGTCAGACCCAGTTCAATAATTATTATCCTAGCAGGTGACCCAAGAAATACCAAAATGAATGTACTCTCTCAGGAACTAGCTTTAAGTACAATGCTGCCCTGCAGTCATCAGAATGCCACACACCATCATAAAAAAATGCTGCATAATCCACATGGTAAGATGCACATCTGTTTAACTTCAGAAATCTTCATAACTCATGGCATCTGTTCTTGAGCTGAGTATTTCAATAGATCATGATGGCCTTTTTGCCTATGATATCCATAATGTATGATAAGGAGCAAAGGCCATTTCTCTTGGTTTAACATTAAAAAATAAAAATTCAGAGCTAAAATAAGAAACTGTTGTGAGGGTAAATCTAATTCCACATGAGGGCCATGTGACAGACTGCTGGTTTATATGGGACTATATAACAAGCCATAAAGGGCTGAAGGAAAAGCAATACTAGCTCTTACATGTTGAAATGCTTTTCCCTGGGTCAAGTTTTCTTCCCTTTACAAACTTGTAGATTCATTCCCGGTTGTTTGAATGTGTGTGTTAAATGTAACTTCAACAGGACTATGAACTTTTCCAGGTTTGGGGAATTTTGCAGTAACCACCAGTGGGCCTGAGAAGGGATCCCACTCTTTTCATCAGATTTAAAAAACCAAACCCCTGACGACCCCTCTGCTTACTTTATATATATTTATGTTTGGACCTTGCCTACTGCATGTCCAAACTGGTGACTGTTGACTACCTTAACTCAAAATATACCACAGTTATATTTTCGTATGTAAGCTACTCTGATTCAATGCAACTGGCTAAATCTAGGCTGGAACAATTAATGCAGTTCATCTTCCAAAGCTGACAAAGCTTCACTGGAAGGCAGGACGGGGGAAAATAGCAGTAGCCAAGGCTTTGGTTAGTTCCTTTTTATGTCTTAAACTGCTGTGAAACAGTTAATGTTGGTTGGTCCTAGTTTTTCTTTTGTTTTATTCTGGTTTCATCTCTGCAAATCTGAGTTTGGATCCTTCTGTTTTTCATGTACATTTTTGTGTTTTTATTCATCTGAGAAGTCTCCAGGCCTACACTCTTAAAATGCATCTCATGGGCAAGTGTCTTCTGTTTAGTATCTTTTCAAGGGAACTGAATCTGATTATTCAGTTTACTCTAAGACTGCAAATATTTCTTATTCCAGCTTTTGCTATTGTGAGTAAACATAAAAGAGGTTTTTTTCCCTTACAGCTGCAGATAGATTGTTTTCCCCAGAATACTTTCCAGAATATTACATTTGAGAAGAAGCTTGCAATGGATAGGAACTCTAAATCTCATATTATACTCTTTTTTTTTTTTTTCAGGTCTTGATGTAAACCCCCAGCAAAGTAGTAGTTTGCTGTGTCTGAGGAACTTACTGACTCCAGAATTTATTCAATTTCATAGGTTTGGTATCAATTCTGTAAAACTGTAAAGCAGACTGGCTCACAGAAGTAAATTTTGTCCTCACTAGTGTCATCATCATATGCAGTAGATGGACTAGTGGCAGCCTCTATTTGTTTTATTTGGCAAGGTCTGGGGACTAGAGGGGGATGGGACCAGGGGAGGCTTCTGTAAGAAGAAACCAGAACCTTCCCCCACATTAAATAGAAGTAATTCCAACTGGTTCCCAGGTAGATCCACTGTTGACCAAAGCTGTGCCCATGAGTAGCAACTGTAGAACCACTCTGATAACATTTTGAGGAAAGGGTAAAAAACACTGTCCAGGAGCTGTAAGAAAGAAGAGGGAAAACAGGAAAGAAACAACTCTCTAAGCACAAAGATCAGTGAAGGAGGAAGAGGGAAGGTGCTCCAGGTGCCTGAGCAGATTTCTTTTCAGCCTGTGGTAAAGACCATGCTGACACAGGTTGTCCCACTGAAGCCTTGGAGAGCCCCATGCCAGAGTAGGTGGCTGTGCCCTGGAGGAAGGTGTGTTTAGATTTGTTTCTCATTCTACTCTGTTTAATTGGTCATACATTCTATTAATTTCACCAAGTAAATTCTCCTTTGGCCATCTTGAGCTTTTTGTTTTATTTTAACCTGTGTCCTGTTGAGCAAGAGGAGTGGTAGAGTGGCTTGGTGAGCACCTGATGACCAGCGAGGGTCCACCCACACTGTATGATTCAGAAAAGATTTAAGCACAGTAGTGTACTGACTGGATTTACAGTAGTGCTAATCCCTCAGGACAGCCAGGAACCTGCTGAAATCTGAAGCTGAGACTGCCAAGTTATGTGTTCTAGGCATCTCTTGAATACAAAGCAGAAGACATTCACCTTGACATATCATCTCTAGGTCATACTTTCTATTTTCCCTCTTTCTTTCTTATAAAACAGGGATGCGTCAGAGAGTTAATTCCCTTTTTAGACCCACAGACTGACTGTGGAAGTGCTCATCCAGTTTATGTCGTTGATTTGCTTTTTCCTTATTGAAAAGGCAAGTGACTGCCTTGATTTCTAAAGAGAACCTGTATCAATCAACTCTTCTTGCCACTTCCTGAGCTAATCGTCTGTGTTTGGGCTGCTGAGGTGCCACTGTGTCTAAGTTTAGAGAGCTTAGAAAAAATTATAGCTAAAACAGAGAGACAAATCTCCTTCAATTTCAAAACAAATTTTAATTAAGATATGATAAATGGAAGGATAACAGTTCCTAGCTATAATTTATATATATATCTCTATATACGTATTTAAGATAAACAAAAACAACCAGAACTAAACGAGTAAAATAGAAAAAAAAACCTGAGCAAAAACCCTTCCCTCCCCCAGTCTCTGTCCCTGGCGGGCACAGAGGTATTTTACAGACCGCAGGTGATGAGATGAGTAGCTGGTACTGGGTTGCCCCCCGGGGGGGGTTGGTGGATGGGAAGAAAAAGCTTTGGTGTGTCCCTCCAAAGAGCAGTGCAACTCCTCTGCTGGTGAAAGTGATGGTTGCAGTGTGGTGGCAGTCGCAGTCATCTGGTCCTCTTCTGGATCTGAAGAGAGCTCCCAGGGCCAAAAATTCTCTGTTTATATTCACTTAGGCTCCACCCAGTCCCTCCCCCAGGGCGGAGACTTAAACAATGTGTGATTTACTCTGTGAGATAAACAATGGCCTATTTTTGATACCCCTGATGGGCCATTAGCAGACATGACCCCTCAGGTGGGTGTGGAGGCAGAAGAATTTCCTTATCTCATAGAAGTTCCAAAACACCCATCCTGCAGCCTGAGGGGTGTGCTGTGCCTTAGACAATAGCTGCTAATGTGCCATTGTGAGCAGTTCATGGGAAAAAATGGCATAGAGGCTTTAGAATACACACCCACACAGTGACAAACTGATCTTGGCTACTAAAACCAGGACACACTGCTTAATAATAGATCCTGAAGGCTCCTCGTTCTGCACTTCTGATTCCTCAGTGCAGAGACTAATTAAATGTCAGCAGCTCTGGACTGTACATGCACATTTTCCCTCGTTCTCCCCAAGTGACTTCTGAACATCACTGGCAATTTCCTCATCTTCTGGCTTAGCAGAGTAGTTATAATAATTAATCCTGTTTAAGCCTTGGTGATTTTTTTATTTTAAAATCTTCTTGTCTCTTCCCAATCCTCTACCCATCAAAGGGGGTTCTTCCCTTTTCCATTCCTACTTTCCTCCCTCTCCAATTTTTTCTGTCTATACTGCACTTTTCATTTCAAGCTCAATGAAGACAGAAAAGGTATTTATTATTGAAATAATACGATGTTTTGTTTTGTTTCTTTGGTTTTTTTTTGTTTTGTTTCATTGTCTTTGTTTTTTGTTTTGTTTTGTTTGATTTGTTGTTGATTTTATTTGTTTCTTTGTTTTGGTTTTGGTCAGATAAATATGAAGTAAGATACTTTTGTGGTAAAAAAAAAAAAAAAAACAACAAAACTAGTAGGCAATAATCTACAGAGTAATAAAATGTGTTAGAAGTTTCTCAAATTCTCTTCAGCCCATAACCTGTGTTTACATGGAATATTTATAAGAGTAGATGTGTTCAAAATAGGATCATATCTACTGCAGTCTGGGGAGATCTAGTGGGATGAAAAAGCCTCATGAGCTGTGTGTGAGTGGCTTCCCTTGGGGGCATCTGAATTCCCCTTTGTGTCTGCCCTTTCCTGTGAGGAAGTTCAAGAGGGTTTTTCAGATGTTACAAGGTCTGTATCTCAGTGCCACACTGACTCATGTTTTCAGGTGATCTCAACAGCCATAAGAGATGAACACTGAAACACTTCAGCAGCTCCTACATCTAAAATAAAATAAAATGTTCCTTGCAGAACTGTGAAGTGAATGATCCTTTACACTTTAGGATTTTTATGCCTTACCCAGTACAATAAACCTCTTCTGTATCCACTGTTGTCAGGCTGGTTTAATGTCTTTGTAATATTGTGCATCACATGCCTGCTGTGTTATAATCAAGTTGAGTCAATGACATACTGGGGATTATTAATAAACTGTACTCACAGTAATCTTATTTTCATTTGGCTAGCAGTTGCACTGCAGATAAATTGACTTCTAAGTAATCAGATTGATTAATCATATGACTTCCCATTAATAAGGCTCTGGTGTTTGATGAGAAGTGTTCTTCTTTCATCTAGCATTGATGTAGCAATCCCAAAAGACATGAAGTTTATGCCTGGCATAACACAAGAACTAGGAGTGTCGTTCAGATAAAATTTCATTGATTGTAAGAGTTCTTTTCCACAGACAGTTTGCTAATATTTTCATCCTTTCAGCAGCATATGCAAAACCTGGGTTCTTCCAGCCTAATACTAAAACATTATTCAAACCCACATTTTTATGTCATATAAGAATCATCTGTGGTTTAGTCTTCTTTTCTTCTATATAGTTTTGGCTTTTTGGCAAGTAGGTTTTTTTTCATCTCTTGTAGAAGGAAGACCCTGAGGTTAGATAGGTGGGTTGGAGCATGGTGCTAATAACATCAAGGCTGTGGATTTGACATGTGTGGGGCATTCACTGAAGAGTTGGACTCAGTGACCCTTGTGGATCCCTTCCAACTCAGAATATTCTCTGATTCTCTGAAGGTTGTGCATCAGAGAAGAGCCTACATAAGATTCATTGTGGGATACGTAATATTGCTTCAAATCCCAGTTTAGCTGGGAGAAGAGGAATGCATAACTGCAAAAGTCATTCATCTCCAGACACAGGAGTCTTAATGTGTAGATTGATGTTATACATTTTTTTCCACTTCTTCTTAAATTTTTTTTTTTTAATTTAATTTATTGTACTGATGCAGGACTTATCTTTCTAACGTTTTTAATTTGCTCTTTTTTTTTTTTTTTCCTTGGCATTTGCTGTTTATTGACTCCAAAATGTTATGACAGATTGAGAGAGAAAGAGAGAGGGGGGAGAGGGGAAGGCTGAGGGAGAGGGGTATGGGTGAGAGAAAACAAGGGAAGGCAGGGACCAAAACATAAAAGGTGTTAATTTTGTAAAAGAATTAAAATTCTGAAAAGGATTAAAACTACTATTTCTTTTTAAAGAAAGGGCAATGTAAATTTTTTTTCCCACTCCTTTTTTTTTTTTTTCAGAAAACCAGCAGAGGTTTTCTATCTCCCAGTAGGAAAAAACCCACAAAAACCTTATGTGAATGGAAGGCTGTGAAGTTGCCAAGCCTTTATTTAATATATTATTTTGGTTTGTCTTTCTTAACTTTGTACCGAGGGTGATGTTTTACAAGCAGTGTCTAATTATTTACAAACTTAAAGCATAGTTAAGATTCCGATTTTACCAATTTAGAACTTCAGTGCGTAAGATCCCTGAAAGTGTTCAAAGGCTGGGGCTTTGAACAACTTAGCCTAGTGGATGGTGTCTCTGCTCATGGCAGGGTGTTGGAACAAAATGATTTTGAAGGTCCCTTCCAACTCAAATCATTCCATGGTTCTAAGATAGCTGATACATATCACTCAACTTCTTTTTTTCTGAAGTAAAATTTTAAAAAAATCCCAGTATTTAAAATAACTGTTACCTATAATTACTCTGTGTAGCTAATCCAGACGGCAGAAGTGTAGTTTACCTCAGAATTTAACCTGTAATTGTTAATTTTACATGGAAATGACTTTAGTTTTCATCTCAGACTTCGCTGCTTTGATGTGAGTGTGTAGTGGCAAGCATTTCTTTCATGTGTTAGCATGTGTTTGTAATGGGTGGTTTTAAAAGATTCCTTGGGTGTCTTGCTGATGCAAGCGGTGATTAGTTGTGATGGGGACTAGAGCAGATGTCCAACACATAATTATTCTAAAATAGTAAGAGAGTTGATATAGTGCTCTTTATAGGGTGTAATGACAAGTGTCTTTAATCAGTGTGTTCAGGGCACCATTTGTGATAATTACTGATGAAGTCTTTAGTCTTCGGTAGCCTGAAGATAAATGGCTGATCTTTAGAAAGAACTAAATGATTTCCTTGTGGTTGCAGAAAACATGGTACCTAATAATGTGACAATAACTGGTTTCTTTAATCATCACCATATTTATTTTCTGTGGTTCTTACTTTTTGATCTGGCACATGCAGAGTACAGCAAGGCATTGATCTGTGTTATGATAGAGTTCAAAACTGGGATTAATTTGGGTTTAGGCCTGAAACATGGTGTTGAAAAAGCTTTGCAATCTTTTTGCTGGGGGTCTTCAATGAAAACATCATAGAATCATCTGGAGATTCCTGTGAGACTCCAGACAGGAGTCTTGTTCTGGAGCAAATCCTCTGGAATTGTTCATATTGGACTGATAAGTTACTCCCTTTGTAAAGCAATAGAATTTGGATAGAAGTTGCACTTTTTGATTCTATTTTTTACTATTTTCTGCATTGTTTATGTACTGTGAAGAATCAGACTGCTCCACTAGCTTTCCAAATCTACCTGTTTCTCTGCATACCACTGTGAAAAAATAAATCACACCTAGACTTGTGTAACTGAAAAGAGTTTTATCATGGCTAAGTAAGAGGGTTGTGAGTAGGGTGATAAAAAGCAGACTAAGCATGGAGGATTTCTTTCTCTTTCATGGCTACTACTGCAGTTATATACTGAAGAATTTATTTGGCTCCCCTCACCATAATTTGTCGCTTTGGGGCTGAAATCCACGGATGTGATTTGCACACTCATTCATTTGGTTGACATTCTTTCAATTCAAGATTTTCCTCTCTACTGATTTCAGCATTGATTTTTCATGAAACTTACAGGAAGGGGCTTGGGAGGTAGTTTTTTTTTCCTTCTTCCCTGAAATAAAGTGTAGGAGAAGCAGGAAGAGCCATTCTACTCTCTTCAGGAATTGGACTTGGCTGACTTTTGAGAGAGTGCTCTAGGATTCACTTTTTCTTTCTTCTCAGTGGTTTTTCCCAGTGGTATTTTGTTGAAAAATCATGTTCATATGCCCAAAAGAACACTACAATAATTCCCACTGACTAATGATGAGAGAGTTCTTGTAGGGAGACCTAATCAAGTCTCATAGCTTTGGAGCTGACAGCCTTTCCAGCAGGAGTAGAGATGCCAACAACAGCACAGTTGAGATCCATCATCTAAAAGCCAACCCTTTGTTACTGGCAAGTGTCCCAGACAGCAGCTCTGGGACTGGGGAATGGGAAAAGAGATTCCTTCTTTTTCCAGCCACTTTGTCTTGTTTTGTGGGAACAAATCTTCCAGTGACAGCAAAAGCCTATAGCTCTGTTCACAGCTATCACATCAGCCTTAATGATCCAAGAAACAGTTTCACAGATGATAAGAATTATAAATTTTGGTGCAGTGCTGGGGAGGAACACTTAGAAGTGCAGTCCCTGCAACATAAGTTAGTTCAAAAATGACTGACAGTGCTCCAACGATCTCACAAATTCACCAAGGATCCAAAAAGTTTCAGCAGTCTGATAAACAGAAAATAACAAGGCTAAGACAGTCGAGACGGGTCATCGTGTTATGACTGTAGTGGTTTTCACCCAGTGTCCACCCAAACCTCCAGGCTGCCCCCAGCCTTTCCCAGAGGGAAAGAAAAAAAGGAGAAAAGGCAAAAAACAGCTGAGAGATAATGGCAAAACAAACTCAGAGTAGCTAAATACTTAAATTTATTACTAACAAGATAAGAACTAAAATTGAAAGCACTAAAACTAAAAAAAAAATAAGAAATAAATCAGTCTTAAGAACACCCCTGTCCTCCCTCCCTCCCTCCCTCCAGCAGTTTGAGAGAGCAGGGAATGGGAGTTTCGCAGGTGGTTGTTGTTGCTGCCATTGCTCTTGTCCTGTGGGTCACTCCATGGGGGGCAGTCGGGTCTCTGC
>VXAU01001243.1:546024-558595 GCA_013399695.1 Formicarius rufipectus | reverse complement strand
TTTCTACTAAAATTCAGCTACAAAAACCCATGACAATGATTCTCAAAAGTATTTCCAGACAGAGGTGAAAAATGTTAGACAGAAGTTTAGCAAATATAGATTTTTTTTTTAAGTTCAGTGGCATGATAAAAATAAGTTTAGAGGATCTTCTGTACAAGAGTAGCTTCTGAAGATGACTTAATCACATGTTCACAATCTGTACTCAAGTGTTGTGATGAGTGGAAAAAAAAAAAAAAGAATTCCAATTCAGTAATGCTTCGAGGAAGCTCTTTGCATAACCAGGAAAAGTGCAAGGATTCATGCAGATACACACATGAGTGTTTGGATAAGAATGTGTGTCTAAAGATTTATTTAGGGTAAGCCAGGCACAGTCAGACGTGTATGAGTTTACACTACTTTTTTGTCTGGCATAAACCTTGAGAAATCAAGCTTCCAGTCAACCTGGTTTTACAGTAGCATTTACCTCTGCTGTTCCCAGCTTCACAGTAGGGTATTTGAACAGGGTGTGCTGTATTGTGGATGTCTGTGCACTCAGTCACTGTATGATCCCCAGTTATCCGGGTGTGTCATGAAGTGTGAAGGAGCTGCAGTATCATTCATCTTTAGCCTCAGGTTTCTAGCAGGTCAGATAAGGCAAACAGCCTATTCCCATCACTTTTCCTCCTTGTTATGTTCATAGAATCACAGAATGGTCTGAGTTGGAAGAGCCTTTTAAAGGTAATCTAGTCCAACCCCTCTGGAAAGGGCAGGGACATTGCCAACTCCATCAGGTAGCTTAGAGCCCTGTCAAAGCTGGCCCTGAGTCTTTCCAGGGATGTCTCACCATTCTCATCATAAAAAGTTTCATCTTTGTATCTAGTCTGAATCTACCCTCTTTTAGTTTTGAACAATTACTCCTTGTCCTGTTGCAACAGGCCTTGCAAAAAGTCTGTCCCTGTCTTTCTTATGTCTACTCTTTGATGACCCAAGGCAAAATTCATTGTCATCTCACAGGTTTTTGTTAGGCCTTGATACAATTTGCAATGTCCCTGTTGGAATTAGGTCTACCTGGCGTTGGTAGACAGAGTGGGTTGATGAGAAGCAGAGGTGAAAGGTTGAGTAGAACAGAGGGGGACCCCCAAAGCAGTGTTAAGTCATATTTTTGCATGTGGTAAAACTCTATTTTTCATTTAAATATTGTGTTTCTTTTGTAAACAAATGCAGTTTGACTCTCCAGAGCTGTCAGTAGTCAGTCTCTTTCTCCTCTACTGAACTCATTAAAAGTCTTTTATTTAAAACCATAAAATGCTGGCCTGCAGAATAAATGTTAAACTACTCATAGCTCATGAAATTTGATTGTCTTCTGAGCATAAATTACTTGAGGGCTGGTATATGTACTGTGCATAACACAGGAGGTGTCTACTGTGCTAGGAAAATGAACTCTTTAAATGTAACAGTTATGCAAATTTATACAGGTCCAGTTATTCAAAAGTGCCCCATTTTATAGCAGTAAATTATAGCAGATTGATGTAATTGCCTTAAAATTATATACCCTGGAAAGTTTCTGATTAGCCTTTATTTCTGTTTCAGTGTTAAAATACAAATTCTTGATTTCTGTAGGGATAGAGAGTACTGTATATTATTTTATAATCGGCTTTGCCATTTGATGTATGTTTGCATGCATGCGAAAGACCTATAAATGATTCATTGCCTGAGAGTGGCATAAGTGAAGAGTTCAGGAATGTGGCATAATGACAGGATTAGACTTTGAGCAGTTTCTTGGCAGCAAAAGGCATAGAAACCACAGCCCCCCCACATCAAAGGAACCTCACCAACATGACAGCACCTGGGCCAAAGAACAGCAATTTTTGTGCAGACTGATTGCTTGCAAGAAGAAAGGTGCTTTTAAGTCAAGCTGTACATGATTTTTCTGGGTCTCATTGGTTGAAATAAAATAATACTCATGAAAAACAGGGTTTGAGACATTTTTAAAAGAAAAATCTAATGGAACTCATTTGGTCACTTTGAAGACTTCAATTACATGAGCCACAAAATTATCTTCAGCAAAATGACCGGGAAAGGAGTGGAACATTGATTTGACTTAGTTTTACAAGAAACTTGGTGTAGGATCCTGCAAGAGACCTTCTGCTGATTATTTTTCACAATACAATAATAGACAAAATTCAGGTAACCTGAAAAATAGCACATTTAGACGCAATAAATGGATTCTTTTTTCCCCCATTTCTGTAGACCATAAGAGAGCTGGTATAACACGTTGCTGGAAGGTGTTTTTGGAAATGTTGAAAGATTTGACAGAATTGTGCAAAATGACAGCATTGACAATTCCTGCAGTCCTTGTTCTGAAAGGATGGGAACTGTGGCATAAACCAATATTTGGGCAATTTAAGGAAGACTTTGCCTGGAGGCATGTGATTTTTGAAGCTGTCAGGGCTTAGCCTGATATTTTGTTTTCTTTACCTCTGTCCTGTCTGTGAGTATTTGATACTTGACTGTGATCGGTTGCAAAGCACAAGACTTGTTGGATTTCTCTTCTAGTCTGACAATGCCTGTGCAAGTCAACATATTTTACTCTCCTCTTTTGTGGAAAAATGAGAAGTCAATCATGAGCCAAGTAGAAACACTGGGGTATGCAAGAGCACTTGTAAATAATAATAATAAATAATAGTGCTATCAACAGAGAGATGATTTCTTCCCACTTGCATATGAATCATAGGAACCTACTTGGTAACACTTGTGGCTGTGTAACAGACTGAAGGAAACAATAAAATAAAGAATCTGCTTGGCAACGAAATGTCAAACTACTTAAAAAATGAACCCATAAAGGTTGAAGCAATTTGTCACTGTCAAAAGAGAGTTAAATATTTCCTTTTTAGCTATTGTTTGACACTGTTGCTAATGTTTAAATTTACCAAGCTGAGGAAGAGATCAGAAATAGTGCTGTGAATGTTTTATTTTTTTATCTCCATTTGTGAAGGCAACGCTAATTAACCAGCATACAGTAACTGCTCTGATTATAGACACCTCCACGGTGAATTCTGGGCAAGACTCTCAAATAAATACATTTAGGTGGGCATGGTTGACCCCATTTCTCTTCTCTCCTATGAGATGCTGTGTGATCAGGAACCAAAATGGTCCATTCTTTTCAGATAATGCTTATTGTAAAAGTTATCTCAGAAGCCAAGCCTTTGGAGCAGAATGACAGGATTCAAAGTGATCTTGGCCGCCTGCAGTTGCAGCTTGGAAAGCAAACTGTGCAATTCTTAAACATCCTGTTTATAGACCAGAGCAACAACATATCACAAATCCCAAGGGACTCATTTCCCTTTACCTTTTTTATCAAAGTAATTATCAAGTTTTCTCAGTATCTTGATGGCATCGTGCCATGTTGCAAGTCACTAGTATATGTTCCCCACAACTAATAAGTGACTGTTGATTAACGCAGAGGTTCAGGCCATCAGATTGATGGGGAATATAGACAAATAGACTTTTTTTTTTTTTTTAAAGTGTGTCTGGCCTCTTTGCAATCCAGATTTCCCAAGAGAATGAAATATATCCTATTTTATAGTGCATTTATATGATGCTTGAATAAAAGTCCTCAGATTTTACTTGTGGCAGCATCAGACTCATTAAGGTCTTTTTGACAAAATGCAAATGGGAAATGAGCAAATTCTTCACCTTATTTAAGGGGCACTTGATTTTTTTATCATCCCTTTAGTATCCTTTCTGCACTTTTGTCTTGTCTAGTTCTTAGCATATTCTTTCCTTTGGACAAGAGGATCCCTGTCTTTGCCTTTGAGTCTTTCCTTCTGCAAGTTTTGCTCCTGCTTGTAGGTGGTTATGCTAGTCGTGAAAGAAGAGATACAGAAACAAAATACTGCTTAGAGCAGCCATCCATCCATCCATCCATCCATCCATCCATCCATCCATCCATCCATCCATCCATCCATCCATCCTTCTTCCATTTCTTAGTACACATTTACCAAAGAAAGTCTTCAGTCTTATGTCTCCATCTAATTTTTCCTTCCCTATGGATGAGGATCCATGTCTATCTTGTCATCAAATTCCCCAATGTTAGCTGTGGGCTCTTTTTGCCTCTGCTCAGCTTATATGGCTGATCCATAGTCAGTGGGCTGCACCAGTGAGCTAATTTTACAATTCAAATATTATTCTCTAACTCAAGTTACTGCTGTGTATAACTTGGACATGATTTATGTACCAATGGGATCATAAGTACCAGACCATCCTAGCCAATATATTTTACTGTACCTTTGGATTTGAAATAGACAACAATAAACTTAGTCTTCAAAATAAACACATTTTTCAGGCTGCAGGAACACAAAAAATCTATTGCTTATCTTATGTGAAGTCAGTGTTGCAGTGTTTGAAGTAAGTAATTCTTCTCCATTTATGGACGTATTTGTAGCAGAGAATAGTTTTAAGAATAGCTGGGTGTCAAGTAGATGAGTTTTTTTAGGTTTAAAATGGCAGGTTTGTGCGTTGCTGTCTCAAAGTTTTCACATAACTCAAGCACAGTTTGCTGAGAAATTTCACATATCCCAAACTAAGTTTTCACTGTCATGATCTGCTGCATAAACAAGGCAATATTGGTTGCTATAGGGAGATTTCATAAATGTGGCTGCTCAGTACATCCTGTGCTTGGGGGCAGAATACCAGTTAGGATAACCCTACCCCGTCTGATTACAGTGAAAATACTCTACCTTAGAAACAGAACCCATCAAATATTTGATCCCTTTCATATTTAATTTTGAGGCAATTTCTGTGCACATTTTGGCAAGTTAAAAAGGGAACCAAATTTCAGAAAGCCCGAACTTGAGTAGCAGCAATGAGACAAGTAGAGTGAGACTGGTGTTGTTTCTAAAAACTGAACGACATGCCAGTGATGTAGTGCCACCCTGGCTGTCCTCTTATGTGTTGTAGTCCATTGGCATGACTTTTTCTTAACAAGAGGGAGATCCCCAATACTGTGGTCAAAGACAGTTCAGTCCACCACCTATGTGGGAAACTGAAATAGTCATTGCTATAGTTGGTTGGAGTATATTTTCCATACAAATGTCCTCTCTTCATCCTACTGTTTACTGTTCCCCACGTTCAGGAATTGCTGTGGCATCCTGTACTATGTTACATGGCAATTTATCCAGCTGCACAATGTACAGGTGAGTTTAAGGTGTGATTTAACTTCTATATTTAGCACATTAAGAGGTTGTGCAAGGTTTGTTATGGTGCTCAAGTGACAAGTCTTGAAATGTGAAGTCACAATGAACAATCACTAAGAAAAATATATTTAAAAAAGGGGGAAAAATCCTTTTACTCTGAACAAGGAAATAATTCTTTCTAAGTTGACTTAATGTTCCTTTTTTTCCAGTTTGGGCATTGAACTATAAAATCAATTCCTGCAGTCCTTGTCATATGTGAACAGAAACCCAAGCCTAAGGTCACTTTCTCTCTGGCAGTGACTAGCACTACATAATAGGGCCTGGCATTTCTAAACAGGAAGCTGTGCCCTTGTAGCTTTTATTAAATAAAGAGCATTTCAGAATGACCATTTGCTTTGGGTCTGTGCTTCAGAAAGCAAAATGGAGCCAAGCAGTTTGGTGCGTGCAGTGTGATAGAAATTCACTGTGTTTAACAGCATATTCTGCCAAACACTAGGGAAGAAATGGCATCTGCAAGAGAACTAAGTTTAATTTGTTCATTATCTCCAAACTAGCCCAGGTGCATTGGAAAACTGTCTTCATGTGGCTCTTGTGTCAGCCATGACCACACTTGTCCTGCATGGACAGAACACTGCGAAGACAAGGTGAAACCTTTACATCCCTACACACCACTTCCATCTCAGGTCCCTCCAGTTCCTAATTTTTCTCTAAATTAGAGGATTTCCAAGCTCACACTAGACCCAAACAAATACATGGTCTGGGACTGGTTGTCACCTTATTGGAATCAGCACTTACTGTTAAGAGAAGAATCCAGATCATGGTGTCTAAAACATTTGTTCTGTTTGAGAGAAGAAAATATTCAAATTCAGTTCTCTTTCTCTGTTCAAAACTAAGAAGTTTTTTTGTTTGTTTTGTTGTTTTAATAAGTGCTGGGGTAGAACTTCTCTGCCCATCTCTGAATTGTCTGCATCCAAGCTTCTAGTTTAATACACACTGTGTAAAGAAAGGAGCATTTCTTGGGGTTAGTGCATTACAAATATGATGAAGAGGGAATTTTTGCAAGGGCATATAGTGATAGGACAAGGGGGAATTGTTTTAAGCTGAAGGAGGGTAGATTTAGATTGGATATTAGAAAGAAATTCTTTCCTGTGAGGGTAGTGAGACACTGGGACAGGTTGCCCAGAGAAGCTGTGGATGCCCCATCTCTGGAAGTGTTCAAGACCAGGTTGGATGGGGCTCTGAGCAACCCGGGCTAGTGGAAGGTATTCATGGATGGGGTTTGGTACTGAAGCACTAAGAGTGTTTCCAACCCAAACAATTCTATTGTTCTAAAACATCAGCTTTTGAAACAGAGGGGATGAACAATCTCCAAAAATGCCTGTTTCTCTCTATCTGCTGTTGAGTCCAGGCTGATAAGCTGAGCTGGACATGTTCACAGTCTAAATACAAAAGTTTTGCAAGATACTAATCTCACCATTCTTATGTAAGCAAACTGTGATGTTGTGTTAGAGCTTTGACTCCTGTCCTTTCTGTAATTAACTGCAAACATTTGTAAACAAAACCATTATTATGCTATAAAATCCTGGAAAATATTTGTTTGTTTAGTTAGTTAGTTATTCATACGCTTAATATAAGACAGCATATAGCTTTGATGCAAAGAGAAAAAAAACTCATCAGCCAGCTGCTCATCTGTATGATTACACAGCATAAAGCCATCTCCAGCCCAGCCAGAGCCACAGCTGAACATATTCTTCCCTGTTGCTAGGTATGCAACTGAAATCAAAGCCATTTTGGCATTTTCTGATGTCCTGAATACCAGTTCTAGTGGCACAATTGTGTTAATGTCACTGAACAGGATCTCCTTATTTATTTGTGAGTGTGTACAAACAGGTGGGAAAGATAAAAAAGTGTTGAGTGTCCTTTAAAAAATTGACTGGTTTTATGCTGCTGCCTGCAGCGATGAGTAATAACAAGGCAGCTCTTCAGCTCAGGGGTCCTTGTTTGATCACAGAAACAGGAGTGGATTTGCTTTCCTTATCTGTGACTAGGCAGCATGGACACTCTTTAATCAGAAAGGACAACGTATTAAGGTTCTTTTTGATGTCTCCACTGCATTATTTTTATTTAGAAGATCAGAATTTACACCTTAATGTGTATGTATTAGTAAATGTTTAAAGTTACATATAAAGACCAGCTTTATATATATATATATATATATGGTCCCTTTTTCTTTTTTTGCATAAACTGTTATTTTCAAACTTTTTTTCCCATAAAATTATAATTATTCAGTATTGATGTATCATCTCTTTGCCAAAGGACATCTCCGTTTGCTTTGTGAATGTACTCTACACAGAGTCTTGGTAATAACAATATGAAGATATGGACTAAAAAATGTTATTTTCATACATACATATGGCAGAGGGAAACTAAACCATACCCAGAAGGTTACAGTGAATGGGTGACACCAGGCTGGTGGTGTCACTAGCGGGGTTCCACAGGGCTTCATTCTCAGCCCAGCACTCTTCAACATCTTCATTAATGACTTGAACACAGAACTTGAAGGAATACTAAGTTTGCTGACCACACTAAATTGGGAGGAGCTTTTGACTCCCTCAGGGGCAGAGAGGCCCTGCAGAAACACCTCAACAACTTAAAGAGAAGGACAGTCCCCAACACCATGAAGTTCAACAAGGTCATGTGGTGAATTCTGCACCTGGGATGGGGCAACCCTGGATGTTTGTACAGACTGGGGAATGAGATGCTGGAAAAGAGTGCCAGGAAAGGGACCTGGGAGACCTGGCTGATGGCAAGCTGGACATGAGTGAGCAGTGCCCTGGCAGGCAGGGGGGCAATCCTGCCCTGGAGGGCATCAGGAAAAGCACTGCCAGCGGGGCGAGGGTTGTCCTGCTCTGCTCTGCACTGGGTTGGCCTCACCTTGAATGTTGTGGCAGTTTTGGGCACCATAATATAAGAAATATATAAAGCCATTAGAGAGTGTTCAAAAGAGGGCAATGAAGATGGTGAGGAGCCTTGAGGGGAAGCTGTATGAGGAGCAGCTGAGGGCACTTGGTGTGTTCAGCTGGAGAAGAAGAGACTGAGGGGAGACCTCATCACAGTGTACAACTTCCTCACAAGAGGAGGTGGAGGGACAGGCACTGATTTCCTCTTTTTGATCAGTGACAGGACTTGATAGAATAGAATAAAGTTGTGATAGGGAAGGTTTAATTTGTGTATTAGGAAAAGGTTCTTCCCCCAGAGGGTGGCTGGGCACTGGAACAGGCTCCTCAGGGCAGTGGTCACAGCATCCAAACTGACAGAGTTCAAGAAGCAGTTGGACAACACTCTCAGTCTTAAGGCAATCCTTTGGGTGTCCTGTGCAGGGCTAGGAGTTTGACTCAGTAATTCTAATGGGCCCCTTCAGACTCAGGATATTCTACGATTCTGTGCTCTATGATTCATACAACTTTTCTTGTGCCAGATGATTCAGTGCCCATCTTGGAAGAAGTATGCCTCTTGTCAGACACTATTCTGACTTTTAAGAGACATCTTCCCCAGTGCTTAATTTACTGCTGAAACAATGTTTTGACGTCTTTCATTTTCTCTGTGGTGATGTATAATACTAGAGATCAGGTGGAGGAAATGGATTTTCACCCCTTCTTATTTATCATCATCAGAATTGTTCAAAAACTTCTATGGAATAGCCTACATGTGCTTTTACATAAAGAGCCATCAAGATTGCAGGCACTTGTGATTATATAAGCCTTAGATTCAGTTTTCAGAGTGATGTGGGAAATAGACTTCAGATAAGCTAAGGAGATTTCACAATTTGGCATAGTTTTTGCTGAATAGAAATAAAAATAAATAAAAAAGAATAGGAAATGTCCCCTAAAAGAAAAATCTGGAAAAACTCCTACAACAAAGCAAAACACCTGTGCATGAACAGAAGCATTTTGAGTTGTTTTGACCCTTTAAATTCTACTATATACTGCTATATGACCATGATCTTGATGAAAATAAAATAAATCAGAACTTTTATTTTAAATGAAAAATCAAAATACTTTTTTTTTCCCCAAAAAAGGGTCAAGATGAGATATTTTTAACTTTGAGATATTTCAACTTTGGCAGTGGTTTTCCAGATTTTTCTCCTTCATGGGAAATTGGTGTGACCTGCAAAGCATTTTTGTTTTACTAGAATTAAATCTTTAGATGGAAATTTTCCTATCAGATATTTTCTTGGCCACTTCTTCTTCCTCAGCCACATGCAATTAAGAAACTTACAGCCTGTGTTTAGAACAATAACTTATAGTATTGAAACCATGAGACATAATCATTAGAGTTGATCAGCATAATTATTTTCTACCTTTTTTCAAGTCTGATGCTTCCTGTGTTTCAAAGAGCTCAAGTCAAATATTTTCTACCTGCTAATTTTGCATGAAGTGTAAATTATCACTAATTCTGACTGCAATGTCAAATAATTTTTCTACTGCATTATAATCCCAGTGGTTTTGACAAAGTAGCTCCAACTTTTAGCAGTAATATAAATGCCAAGCTGTATCTTGTATTTATGAAATGCCAACCTACCTTTTCTTACATAACAGATTTAGTGAGAGGCACAACAGTTCCATATATTGTCAATGTCTTTCTAACTATTGTCTTTTACTGACATTTTAGATTACTGTTATAAGTGCCGCATAAATTGAATTTAAATATAATATAATGATTTTAAATTTATTTTATAGCTTTGGTCAATGAACTATCATATCAAATAGCAGACTAGTAAATCAATACAAACAATGCAATTTATTAAGTGATAGATGGAATATGTACATTCAAATGCATCCCAGTCCACCATATCTGCTTATCTGAAAAGTTTGGTTCCAGGTTTTACTTTATTTCATGGAAAGTACTTAATTTTCCCAGTTTCCATAACTATTTCCCCCATAAGTCTGCTGTCCTCCTGTTAGTGGATATTAAAGGAAAGAGGTTTGTAAGAAGTGGCTTATGTTGTTGTCACCCAGTCCTCAAGAAAGCTCTGTGTTCTCATGTCTGCTGCTGACAGATGGAGAACTCAGAGATGCATTGGTTTTCTGCCTGATAGGATCAAGGTATGTGGATCAAACCCTGTTATATGTAGTCTGTGTTTGGTCTGTTAGACAAATTAGGCAAATATTTAAAATTCCTTTTTAATTTATTTTTTTTCTTTTTTTTGGGCTGCCCACCACACCTTGAGACATTTCATGACTTTTCCTCTATCTCTCAAAGAAGAACCCCCATTTAGAAAAAAATTAGAACCATTTAGAAAACTTGCTGGGAGCACTGGCAGAGTGGCACATAGACAGCATCTTGAGCAGGCAGTGTTTGCTGAGAAAAGCAGGTTGAGAAGAAATGTCACCACAGAACAGCATCCACAGGTTGGCCACTGTGGATTTTCATGTGTTTGAACTAGGGTTTATTTTCAGATTTGTCAGTAGTTTTTCGCTGCCTGGCACAGGAATCTAGATGTTGTTTGTTTGGATGAATGAATTAATGAGGGGGAGTTGTTTAGGTTTGGCATTTTTCCATGGCTGAATGGAGATGTAAATGTACATGTAGACACACACATATGGAATCATAGAATCATTAAGGTTGGAAAAGACCTTTAAGATCATCAAGTCCAACTGTCAACTCAGCACCACCATTAAACCATGTCCTCACTCCACACTCCTTTTAAAGACTTACAGAAACAGAGATTCGACCACTTCCCTGGGTAGCCTGTTCCTAAGCTTGAAAACCCTTTCAGTAAAGAAATCTTTCTTATTAGCCAATCTAAACCTCTACAATAACTCTATATGCAGACATATAGATTTTCCTATGTATGCCATATATATTTACAAAAATATTCTCAGTCAAGTGAAATGCAGAATTTCTCTGGTTTTTTTTCTTTTTTTTTTCTGATGAAATATTTTTATTTAAAGTTTTTCATTTTGTACAGTCTGTATTCTTTTAGTCCCTTTGAATTTCATGTCATTTCTACCCTGTGAATGCCTCAGAAGACATTCTTTGCCTCTTTGGTCTTCTGTGAGAGTCCAATTTAATATACTTACATGATAATCTCTTTAAGACAAAAATGTTTTCTCACAGGCAACCAGTTTCAGCAAAAGGAGTAAAAACTTATCCTACTCCCATCACTCCTCAAGCTGTAGATTTTACATTTTGCCTTCACAACGCTGATTTGTTTACCAAGGATATGTCATATGTCCCTCAACACGTGTAGTCATGTGTGTACCTTTACATGAAAAGGAAACAGCTGTGGGTCCACTATTGGTTTCTCAGCAAGAAATAAAAAATGGTTAAAAAAGGGAAAGAAATGAAGCCCAGGATAAATGAAAACTTAAAATAATTTTAGCCATTTAGTAAATCTGTGTTTGCTTTCTATCTCTGCAGATGGCTTGATTTAGCAGACTTTCTCTTGTAATTGAGGTCTCTATCCTAACAGCAATATAAGTAATATGAATATTTTGAAAATTATGCTTGTAAAAGCATTGTCAGCTTCTGTAATATAAAACATTTTAGCATTGTTTGCAAGAGCTATTAATTTAAGGGATGTATTATAAACATGTAGTTCATCCTATAGTTCTGGAACAGGAAGGTGCCAGGACTGTGCCTGTGTGGACATTCAGTGCACTTAGGTGTTGATTCACTGGTGGTTCAGAAACCCCTCTGTCACCTGCTGGTTCAACCTGGGAGAAGGTGGCAACGAGTAAAATCAACATTAACCCTTTGCTGTAGAACCTTTCTGGATGGGAATTTTGGTCAGATCCAGAGATTCCTTCAAGAAGCTTCTAGAAAAACCAACCAGTACAACTCGTGTGCTTTGGCGTAGTGACAAACACCCTGAGTGGTCAGTGCGACTGTTCCAGAGATTTTGGTGGAAGAACTGATACAGAACTGACCAAACCAAGATGAGCCTCTTGTGGTTGGCCAGTGGGAAATATTCCTGCAGAGACCTTTCTAGAACAGTCTTTCATAAACAATTGAGATATCAGTGAGTTGTTTCATACTTGATACAAGGTACTTGATAACAATGGATGATGCATGAGGTGAAGTGGTCACTGAGGACCACTCTACACAGTCTGACTGGTGTAAAAATTCACCAGGAGAGCAGCGGGGGGAGTCACACCTGAACCAGCTGAAGGAAACCCTAAGGTCCCTTGCAATGGAGACTCACATCATGCTCTGGACAGCAACCAACTGTCCTGTTCAGGGGACTGGATTTCTGTACAAGTGTTATCTGAAGAAAAGGTCCAAATAATTTAGGAACTGGCTGCTTGGGATTTTTGTTTGCTTGTTTGAGTGTTTTGGGATTTTGGTTTTTTTTTTGGTTGGTTAGGGGTTTTCTTGTTTGTTTGTGTTTTTTT
>VXAU01001243.1:514873-544873 GCA_013399695.1 Formicarius rufipectus | reverse complement strand
GGAAACCTATTCATTTAAAAGGCTGATTTATTTAAATGTATTCAGTAGGGATATTGCCAAGATGCTTAGGTTGGTTGGGCTTGCTGATTTTGTACCCTTGACTGGGTAAATCTAGCAGAAGAACATCTTAGAGGATAGATGGATAAGAGACAGTGATGGTCTAGTGCTGGGGTCTAGCTTTGTACAACATGAAGAAATTAAACTGAAGCCTCTCTATTTCTAAAACAATAGGAGTTGTTTTTATCTGACAGGTTTTTCTTTATCTTGTCATCCAGTAGAAGGTCTCCCTACCCATGGCAGGGGGGTTGGAAGTAGCTGATCTTTAAGAACTAGCTGATCTTTAAGGTCCTTCCAATGAACCCATTCTATGATTCTATGACTGATGATGATCACTTCGCAGTAAAAAGTGAAATGGAGGAATTGATTTTATATACACATGATTTTTCATGAGAGGAGAGCTTCAGAGCTCTTTATCTGGATAGAGTTTACGGCCTTTTGAAGAAGGAGCAGGCAACTCAGGACTAATGCGGTGTCACGTGGTTATGCAGGGTGAAAATTAGAACGGCCAAAGCCCAGAGAGAACTTAATTTAGCTACTGCTTAAAGATGATAAAAAAATCCTTGTATAAATACATTCACAACAAAAGGAGACCTAAGGAGAATTTCATTCCTGCATTGGATGAGTTTCTGCACTGCCTCTTTTTCCATCGTGTCTTGGCTTTCTTGATCTATTTTGTCTCTAATGATGTTGGCACAATGTACTATTAGCTTCTGTGCTCTCATCCAGCTTTGCTATTAGACTATCTTTAAGTCTTAAGTCTTGAAGTGAAATTGGTCAGGCATTCATGTCATCTCAAAATTTTCAGAAAGAGGAAAGGGCAAAACCCAGAGGTACAGACAGATGGCCCTGGAAAAGGAAATCAGTGCACATGCAATTTACAACCAGCATAGAAAAATCTGTCTACCTACAGAGTAATGAGATTAAAATTACATTGGATTGAAGGATTTATTCAGAAGGTCATGAGAATCTTTACAAAGGAAACCAACATGTACTTTTATAATGGATATAACAAACCCAAGGCAGCTATCAGGCTTTGTGCATGATGGGATTGTCAGCCTCAGTATGAATTTTTTGTTTTAATAGGAGTTTTGTCTTAACCAGAAGTAAACCAATATGTGTCCTCCTGATTCAAGAAACCTGGAAAGGTGAGCTGTAGTTGTTTAATGGGTCATAGCCACTGTTCTACCTGAGTGCTAGTTTTTCAATAGTGTTTTCCCTTAGAATAGCATGTGAAATATTTGTTACTGAACTTGATTTGTTAGCATTGCAGTCTGAATCCCTGTTTCAGGCTATAACCAAGAAGACAGGGGATCACCTGAATAAATGCAGAGAAGATGTAATTAAAATAAAGCATGTGAAAGGTTTGCAATCTTTAGGCCATCTCAAAGGAAGACTTTTCTTGACATTTCTCAGCTTACTGAACAGTGACGGATGAGCTGATTTAGCTGCAGCAGTTTATAAAATGGCATCATCTGACAGATGCCTGCCCTGCTGGAGTCCCTGCAGATGAGGATGCACAGACCTTAGCTCACATTAGTTTAAACTGTCCCTGAAGTAGGTTTAATAATCTCTGTAATGTCCTGCTCTGCATCCTATGTGTGTGACAACTTTTAGAAGAAACAGTCCTGTGAGAGCAGTAATGTCTTTAAGTCACTGAAGGACCAGAAATTTAGAGCTTGTCGTCTTTTTTCTGTCACACTCTGTTTCCATCTTGACAAAAAGATTTTTAAATTAGGATGGATGTTCCTATTAAACAACAGAGTTTCAAAGCCAGTTTCCATTTAATAGAATTTAATCAAAATGCCTCTGCTTGATGATATGGCCTCTTACTCATGCACTGCAGGGCCAGGACTGTGCAATGCTGATCCTCTCATGCAATGGCATTCTCAAAGCACAGCACCTTTCTTTGGCACAGATACTCCTCCCAGAGAGCTGGAACAGGAAGATAAAAGAGAACTGGAAGCAGTCTTTTCAGGCCTCTATCTAAACACATATACCAACCATATCTTACTGCAGTTTGAAGAAAGTTTGGATTGCAATGGACAACAATGCTGGAGGAAATCTTTCTTGTCTGTTTTGCTTGTACTAAGTGCTCCTAATTCTATGCCTGCAGTGTAGAACGTGTGCTCAGTTGTCCTTTGCTTCCTTCATAATTAAGAGGAGGAAGTAAGCACAGTTCAATTCCTTGATTTCAGATGTCAGTTTTATGATGAAAGCAATCATTCCCCAGAAATGTGTTTTTATTTATCAGTTCTCCATCTATCATCAGAAGTGATCCCTCAGAAACAGGGATCTAAGGTTGCCTGTGTGAGTACTTTTCTCAGAGGCTGGATTTTTCTTATTGATGTTTTTAATGAAGATATTTGAAAATCATTTTCCTTATATGTTTTCTCTTGAAGTGAAAGGTATAAAGCTGGAACCATTTTACCATGATAAATCCACTGATATAATCTCTATTCCCTTTGTGCTAAAAATTCCTCCTCTAAGGAATGAGCAGAAGGAACAGCCTGTGTAGACTCAATATAATCCTACTTATGTGGAAAACCAACATCACTTTGGAGGACTGCACCATTTTCTAGCTACAGTTTTTTCCATCCTAAAGCATCTCCTTTAGCAAAATGAGGATCCAGATGGTACTGTATAGAGTATGGCCAAAGTGGGGCAGACTGCTCTTTCTCTTTATTCCAGAGGATTCTGGTGCTCTGAAAAACTTAATCAGCAGGTGACTTGTCTCTGATAGTAAAAAACCAACCTGGTCCCCCATGCATGCACTCTTGCTATTCAAGAATTAAAAATCCCTACAGTGACATCATTCCTAGAGCAGGCTTAAGAGTAAATAAACAAATTTAGATTGACATTTAAAATCTTCAGGTGACAGACTAATAGGGCAATGACTCCAGGTGCCTGTTGCTTTTGCATGGTAGTATCTCTGAAACAAATTGGTTTGGAACTTAAAGATTTTCAGAAATACCTGACATTTTTTGGATTCATGTTAATCTATTTTCTGAAATCCTGATTTGTAGGGTTAATCAAAAGAAATGTGTGAAACAGAGCACAAAGCAGGAAGATTCTCACTCATGAGGCTACAAAAGAGAAAATAAAGTTTGACGTTAGTCTAAACAAAAGCAGGTACATTTCAAGATCTCTGATTCAGGTAACAGTGCTGTCAAAAAAAAAAGCATTCCTGAGATCAATTCCAGCAGTTTGAGGGAGACAGTCCTTCCTCTCTCAGAACTGGAGAGACATGTGTGGAGTCCTGTGCTCAGTTCTGTGCTTCTCAGTACAAGACATATATGGATTTACTGGAGCCAGGAGCAAACTGTACAAGGAGAGGCCAAGAAAGCTGGTCTTGTTAAGTCCAGAGAAGAGAAGACTCATGGGGAAGTTACTGCCATTTGCAACTACATGATTAATGAACAAAGAGAAGATGAAGCCATGTCTTCTTGGTTGTGAATGGCAATGGGATGAGAAACCACACACACCAGGTGGAACCTGGGAAGTTTTGACTTCATTCAAAATTTAAAAAAAACCCCAAAACCTATTCTGAGAGTGGTAAGACCCTGGGACACATTGCCAAAAAGGTGGTGGAATCCACCTTTTCAGAGATGTTCAAGACTCAGCAGGACACATCACTGAGCAACTTGATTTAATTAGACATGTTTTAAGTAGGCAGTTGGAGTAGATGGCCTTCAAAGGCCACTTCAAGCTTAAATTATTCTAAATTTCTACAGTATTGACCAAGTTATGCTGCTAATGTGGAATGCCCAATGAACTGGTTTTATTGTTTTATTTTTGTTTTGTTCTGTTTGTTTTTTTTTAATAACGTTTATTTCCCCATTCTATGTTCTGCCACTGTGTAAGTTGTTGCAAAATATACTTGCCCTGTGCTTCAGTAAAACAAAGCATCTGGTCTCTAAGAATTTTAAATAATTCAGCTGAGGACAAATTTGATAAAGCACCATGAGAGAAGCAGAACACTAAAGAACACAGAACTGAACTGAGAAAGATTTTAATCATCTTTTGATCAAACAATTTTTGAGCCCACCTGCAGGTGCATTTTCCTATTACTTCTTATTTTTAGCTTGAAACTACAGTCTATGCCAAGAAAGGCTGAAAATAGAGCTATTAAAGTGTAGTCATGCACGATACCATGTTATAGCATTGATACAAACTATGAAATTAGCTCACATTCTTCCTTCTGCTCATCAGTGTAGCATTTAAATGCCAGATTAACTTTTGCCTAAAAAAAAAAAAAATCAGCAGTGAATTGTAAAAGAGGGCATATTTTCATGACATTGTACATCAATCCACTTCCAATTTTCTCTTCTTCTGAGCAGCTTTTCTTTATGCTCCCTTTTTCTATAGTACGTGTTGAGAGCAAAAAATATTCATGCTGAGGCTGAAGGTTTTGAAACCTTTGAAATACCACCAACTCCATCAATTCTCATCAGCCGTGTCTCTGCAGCTCTAGATGAGCAGTTCCCTTTGTGTCTCCCACAGAATGCCAGTTAACTTCTTGAAGATTTGATTGGAAAAACTGAGGGAAGCATCCCAACTCAAGCTAAGAGGTGTGAAATACAGGTTTTAGGGAGGGATGAAATCACAGGAGATGCACTGGTGTGTGGTTGGTGAGGCTGCTCTGTTGCTCCTGGAGATGCGCAGCTGTTGGGACTGTCCAAAAAGGCACTCAGTGCCTAGCTGGCATGTAGGAATTGTATTCTTACCCCATCAAGTGATAAGCAATGGAGTAAGTTTCAGATTGTCCATATTTCACAAATGCACGGATTAATAAATAGTTTTATTTTAATCTAAGAAGTGCAAATTTCAAATATGAGCAGTTCGTACAAGCATTTTTTTTGACAGAAGTGAAGATTTCTTATTTATGGTGCCCTGATGCAAACTCTGCTTACATTCTAAATGTAAATATGATGTTTGGGAAATATCTGTGCTAAACATGCTGTAATCTGTCCAGTTATATCTTCCCACAAGAGCTATACTAATACATTGATTCTGTAGCATAGAGTGCTTTATATTTGTTGAGAGGATGGCAGTGCCATCTGTATTTTTTTCACTTATACACATAAAGCATATCATGATCCCATCAAGCTGCAACCTTTGAAGGAGGGGTTAAGAGGACACGAGAGAAAAGGTAAGTGAAGTCAACAATCTTTACAGCCCTTTCCACCCCTCCTCCTCTAGCAGAGAAGGTGTGTTTTGCTCTGCTGTGAGGAGAAACATTGGCTCCACAGTGGGATGTGCGTGATGGACAGAGATAGATTTCTCTGTGGAAATCTCTGTTCTTGTGGAAATCTCTAGCACAAATTGAGGTCATGAATTTTAATCTCTGTATTTTATTTTCTTGATATGTTTGCCACACAGGGCAGCTTTTATGTCCCATCTGAAAACTGCATGCAACACGCATACAAATGGCATAAGGACCTCTGTCTTCTGCTCTTGAATGCTCAAAGAGGACTTCACACATACTGCAGCCTCATAATGAATGAGATTCCTGATTTACCACAGCTGAAGTTGGGTAAGTGAACAGAAATTTAAAATCACTGAATATTTTACAGTGCTACATTTTCAACACACATTTTAGTACCAAAATTCTTGGGATGTTCAGAGACTAGAAAGGATTTTCATCCATGATTTCTGATTAGTGTTTATTTTGGCATACTGTTAAAGATGACTCCTCAGTTTATGTGAATCCTTTCATAGGAAGTGGCTTGATGTGTAGAGGGATAAAATATTTTGATAAATTTCTCCAAACACTTGCCTTTCATTGATTTTTGGCCTCAGTTGCGTTTTGGAAAGTGGAACTTCCAGTTCTGAATGACCATAAAATCTGGGGAAGACTAAAATATTTTTTTTTCTTGAGCAAAAATTTTTTTTTTAAAGTGGAAAAGAAAAATCTGAAAGGTGTTATGAGTGGTTTTGAATCACATTCCCTTCTTTATAATTCATAGTGTACTCTTCCCCTGCCAATTACCTCTTGCCCTCCAAAATCGTTCTGATTTTTTTCCTAATTCAATTATTTAATAGATTTTCTGGTTTTGGCAGAAACTTTTTTTGGTTAGTCAGGCCTTTTAGGCCCAATGTGAAAGTGCTGGCTGTACTTGGGAGATGGAGCTCTGTAATTTGTGTTTCATCATCTTTGTAATGACAACATGAGCTCCTATGAAAAATGAGACACATTTCTTACTCATTCGTACTCTCCCATCTGTTTCTTTGAATTCAAGGGATGTGGCTCATAATTTCACATCTGTGTTTTTGAGTCTTTGTATTTCTGTGTGCAGGTTTTGAAATTATTAGTTTGTTATGTTGCAGAGATAATTACATTAGGATGGTCAATTGCATTGGCCAGTAAGTTTTAAAAGGGAGTAAAATGCCTTTTCCAGTATAGTGTCTGTACACAAGAACCATCAAACACAATACATTATGTTTCACACACTTATGGACTTGATAGCTACTATTTTCCACTTCGTGTCCTGTTCACCAACATATATTTCCCTTCAAGATCATCTAAAAGTCATAAGGTGATCACGTACTGTGTTACTCAATACAGCTATACCAGGAAAAAAAAATTACAACCTTTTAATTTGGAAATTTTGACTTCTCAGAAAGAGTATAACATGCAATAAAACTCCTCTTTCATGCATCTTGGCTATCAGGCACATATAAGAGAAGATTTGTGAATCACTCAGACAGGCTTACAGCTTGGGAGATGTCTGAGTTATGGTTGGTTTTTTAGTTGGTTGGTTGGTTGACCACAACTCCAAGACTGCTCCACTGACTTTCTCAATAACATTTGCTTGTTTTTCAAGTGACTGCTGGTGCTGAGGCAGGCACCTCATCTGCAAATGTTCTTCTTGAAACACATGCAAATTTGCTAAATGCAAATACCCTTTTTAGCCTTTTGAGCAGAGTGCTATTTGTATAATTTTATTCACAGTCTGAAAGCCTACTGAAAATCTGATTTTAAGGCTGATCTCCTGATACCTGTTGCGAAACTCAGTAAAATCATGGGGTGTGAGATTCACGCAGTAAGATGAATGTAAATCAGATTTTTATATCTCTCTCATCACAACCATTGGGGTGAAACAGACCCATTTAAAAATATGCTATCTGACACAGGTGGTGGTTTCTACTTTGAGGTGGCATGAACTGCACCTTGTACTTGCTGTATTTCTCCACTTACTAGGGGAAAAATCTAAATTACTCATTCAGTTGTAACATATTGGTCAGATTAATCTCATAATAGATTTTTGCAGAAGGTTAAGATAAATCCAAGACTATGAATGTCTGCACAATTCCTTTCCTTCTTTTATTTATTTTTTTCCCCTAGCTCCCCTAGTAGTATATGAAACAAAATAATAGGTTAGTTTAGACATTAAAATTGTTAACAATTATTTCCCAAGTACTACCAGCTAAGTTTAGGTCCTTTCTAGGTTCTCCAATCTTGGTCTGTCTTTTCCCATTTATTAGTATTATTTGAGAATAGTAATTTGGGGACTGGGGAGGGGAATGGCCTGTTAGTTGTTCTGCTTTGTTTTTTATGGACACTGTTAGAAAGTTCCGCATTGCAAAATCAAGCTGCCAAAGTTACAGAGTTGATTGATGTCCTCCTCCTTCACCTTATAGTTGGTGGTGCATTTAAAGTGGAGTGTCCCTGCGCTGGATTCTCTCAGAACTGCATCAAAACACTGCTGCTTGCTGTAAGAGTGGTCAGGTCCTTCAAACTTCACAAGGCAGTGCAGAGATGCCCAATCATTTACTAGTCAAGCATCTGGTATCACTACAGAGTTCCCTATAACATACCAGGGACCACCATTTCTTGCACATCATTTGCTCAGACTTTGCGTTCAGTTGGTCATAAATACCAAAGTCTAAGAAGAGATATTTCAGTAAAAGAGAGTAAGCCATGAAATGTCAAATTTTGCTGTCTTTGTCCTCACAATAACAACTTTTACTGCTTTGGTGGTCCAGTTACATGAGCAGAAGTTACACCTGAACCAGTGCAAGGTGGGCTGTGGAGGGCCCACATCCAAACAGAAACTTGTCTGTCAAGTATGTGACAGTTGATTGATTTATCACATGAATAAATATTTCACATTAACATTTCACATCCACTGCTCTCAAACCTAATCTCTGTGCCTTTTTTTTTTTTTTTTTTTCCCAGAGGAGCTACCTGTGGAGGAGACCTTATCCCAGCTTTGTATGGAGCTGCAGGTATTTTCTTCAACAGAATCTGCCCACAGGTTTTTCAAGTCCATTTTTCTAGTGCACTGAGGCAGCCCAGTCACATATCAAAGCAGGGAGAAAGGGAATTTGGGGCCATTAGAAAGTTTGTTGACTGTTTCTCTTCCACCAATTATTTCATATGATTTTGATTAGTCATGTACAAGGTGCTCCTGTCACTTTTAACAAGCCACCAGCTGGATTAACTCGAACATCCCTCAGTGAGCCTAGCACTGGGTATCAGTATGAGGAAGGAAATTATTTGGGCTAGGTTGGAATTGCAGCTTTTCTGCTGACAGGAGAAAAGACACTTTGGCAGGTTGTACAGCCATATCTTTTCAAGTAAAAATACTTAAAAGTATAGGGACTCTCATGGGAGGAAGAAAGTTATTTTGGCACAGGAGCGACTGAACTACTCTCTTGAACTTGCTTCTGCCAAGTTTATTTCAAGTGAGACATAGAAAAGTCATCAAGGGTGCCAGGAAGAAATGCAAGCACCAGCTGATCACTGAAAAAAGTGTTTTAGAATCAGAGATTTAATATATTTTATTTATCATAGAATCGCAGAATCATTAAGGTTAGAAAAGACCTCCAAGATAATAAAGTCCAACCTCTGTCCAAACATTACGATGCCCAGTAAACCATATCACAAAGTGCCACATCTGCTCATTTTTTGAACAATTCCAGGTTTGATGACTCCAGGACTTCCCCAGGGAACTGAATGTGATAACAATTAAGGGAGGGAAGATGAATCCAAACCAAATTGGCAGTCCATTTCCACTCCTGTTACAAATTGTGGGGTAATGTTTGTCAGGCATGGCTAAAAAACTGTTTGAAATTATTAGTTTTACATACTAACTTGGATACTTCTTAAGAAATCTGATTTCATGTAAAACTGATTTAGAAAAGCATAAGTATTTTTGGCTCATCTTAACTAGATTTAGAAGCTGTGAAGGTATAGGACAGACAACACAGTCTCCTTTGGACTGTCTATGAGTCTATGAAAGTCCACATTTGGTTGGCATACATCAGAAAATGCCATCATTGATTTCTCTGTATTTTCTACTGCTTTTCCAGTTCTTCTCCTTACTAAAAGCTTACTGTTTTGTTTTGCAAGGCAATATTAGTAAAGCCAGTCTACCTTGCCCAGTGCTTGAAATCTGATGACCAAAGTGCAGCAACAGATAGGAGAACAAAACAGCCCAGAACAGCTGGTTCTCTGGGCTGTTAGAAAAGCTTTGATTTCCCTGTATGCTGAAAAATGTTTTGCCTTCGAATGATGGGATGACAGCTTTCTATCTATCTAATTGATCATGAGCCCAGTGAATATGCAGGGACTTCATACAAGTGTTGTACAATATTGGTGGGACATAGGTGCAGCCCTGACCATCACTGCAGCCAGTGTATGCACCTCTGTGCTATACAGATTAGTATTGCAATTGTCTCCAGTATTTTGCCTCTAGGAATATGTGAACTGAAACCATTTTATTTTTCAGTAGAACGTAAGAAAAACAGTCATTTATAAAGGAAGAAAAAGCTGTTAGAACCCACACAGAGAGAGGTTTGTGGGGTTAGTCTCCCATTACCACTCTATTACAAGAGCCAGGCTCATTTTTAAAATTAAAAACAAAAAATAAAAGAAGAAAAAAAAAGTGACTTTAACCTGCCATGACTTTGTATTCAAACCAAGAGCACAGCAGATGCTCAGTGCAGAAAAAAGTGGAAAGGAAATAGTTTTTCAATTGTGTGATTGATTTATAAACAAACAAGGAAAAATAACTCCTCAAAAAGCCCTGTTAATTTGTTCTGTGTGACAACTTTGTTAAAACCAGAGTGACCACCAGTGTGAGGTTTGAAAGGTACAGTCAGAGGGAACAGCCTGGCAAGCAGGTATGTGGATGAAGTCAGTCACAGCTGGTGATCTTTTTAATTGCTGGGTTTACTCTGAGAAACTGAGTCCCTGGGATTTGACCTGTGTGTGGCTGTGCAGTAAGACTCTCAGAAATAGAACCAGGTATTGATCCCCTTCCCTTCCCTTCCCTTCCCTTCCCTTCCCTTCCCTTCCCTTCCCTTCCCTTCCCAGATTTAAAAGTAAAAATTAGCATTATCATAGAGTACAAAAAATTGGATTCCATACATAAAGTAGTTTCCTGCCTCTGCAAATGGAAATGTTTGTGCTGTTTCACCCTGATTTTTCTATTACCACAATGGGTACTGGAGCTTGTGCCATTTTGGACAAGTTGTTAAAACAGAATAGCATCCAGACAATGTAAACACAGTGACAATATCTGTGTTATCCACACACAAATTTTCTCTGCTTCTCTCACACACAATTTCCTTTTAATCGTGACTTGCAGTGCCACCAAGCCAGAAACTATCTGTAAAATAAAATGTGAAAACAAACAGGCTGATGGTATTATTTGGTATAATTTCTGGAGTATTTCTGGTAGTAGTCATGGTTTCATGGAAACACATAAGGATCCTAGGAATAGATGAAGGCTCAGTTCTGCACCAAAACATGGAGATAAAATGCAATGTCTGACTCTCCTTACATTAATAATTACAAACACAAGTTGAGAGAGTTGGGGTTGTTTGGTCTGGAGAAGACTCCAGGGAGACCTTTTAGCTCCTTCCAATACCTAAAGGAGGTTACAGAAGAACTGGAGAGGAATACAATAGTATGTAGTGACAGAACAAGGGGATATGGCAGGTTTGGATTAGACATTAGGGGGAATTCCTTACTGTGAGAGTGGTGAGGCACTGACACATCCTACCCAGAGAAGTTGTGATGCCCCATTCTTGGAAGTGTTCAGGGCCAATTTCAACAGGGTCCTGACAAACCTGGTCTAGTGAAAGGTGTCCCTGCACATGTCAGGGGGGTTGGACCGAGATGATCTTTAACCCAAACCATTCCATGATTCTATGAAATTGTGAAACCAGGAAGCCTGAGGTACAGGGACTTTATTGCTGGCATGAGCTTTCTCACTGCAGAGCTTGAACACCCAATTGCAGCCCAGAGCTGGAGGGCATGCAGGTTCCCAGAATGTGCTCGTGTGGGAGAGAAGCAGCAGCAGACTCTGGGATGTCTGTCTGCATCATGTGTTGAGGACAGCGTTTTGGGTTAGGGTTTGTTGTTCCTTTCCCCCACAATCACCCATCTCCTATCCTGATGTGACATGGCTGAGAGAGCTCCCTTTGCTAAGAGGGCTATGGTTTATTATTTCAGATCATTCAGCACCATCTGGCGGATAATTTGGGACCCACAGTCTTTGGCTTGTTTTTTTATTACTATTTTTTTTCCCCAGTTACTACATCTGCAGTAAAGTGTCTGCAAAAATCGAGTCTATTCCCACTTCCCGCTCTCCAATTAGGTAGCTGAGACCCTTTGCACTAAAATATATGACTTTTAAAGAGTAAAAGAAAAAATGTCACCAGATTTATTTGGGGTAAAATAACTGAAAATGGTAGCTTTAATAATAATACTTAGAAATTAAGAGAAATTTTTGTTATTGTTGTTCAAAGGACTTAATCCCACATACAAACTGATTTTTTCATAGCAGTGTCTTGATATCAGAATTTCCTCTTTCTCCTCCAGCTGCTGAACAATCCAGAGAAGATAGCAGAACAAATAAGCAAGGACCTTGCCTGGCTTTGCTCTCACCTCCTTGCCCTGTGGACCCAGTTCCTTGAGGTGGCAACACTTCATCCAGAAGTCACAGCTTATCTGACTCAGGAACATCACATGCTAAGGGTAATGTTAAGCAAATTCACTAATGGTCACCCTCTAATAGACATTAATAATTTATCTAGATGTATATTTCCAATAAAATTATGCCTATATGAGTATTTACATGAAATGGGGTGAGAAGGACAAGAGATGAAGAGGTCCAGGATTTGATAATTTTGATTCATTTCTGAAATGAAGACTGTTGCCTTTGTGTGGCCTGGGGTTCTTTGTAAAATGAATGCACTTCAAGCACCAGCATCAGACATAGAACAGGTGGTGGGTGGGAAGAAGTGGATATCACCTGTACATGCCAGATACCCATAAATCATAAACATTTGTTTTTAAAGCCACAAACATCACAATGACAAATAAGCAATCGTATGATTTTATCTCAACTGCTTTCACAAAACTATCGTGAGGAATACACATTTGTTGTCTTCACTATGTCACATGTATACATATATACATACATACATACACACACACATATATATATATATTTGCCTTTCTCCCAGCGAGGCACAAACAACAAAATATTAATATTGCTGGTGTTGAAATTGCTTCTCATACTTGGTAATAAAGAAGGCACAAAAACATTTGTCATTTCAGCTGATGTTGTCAGGTCTGTATATCTGATAAGTTCAGCAAGTGCTCTGTCTTCCATTAGGACAATCTTGGTTATTGACCAGACATCAGTTCAGCACATCCCCTGAGCTGAACTCAGTCTGATCTAATCATTAGAGAAGGGACAATAGAGAAAAGGTCAGGATTCACCTTGCTCAGCTTTAGGAGCATACAATGTAGGTATTGACATCTCAGCTTATGTTTTTGCTCCTGTCAAAGTCAGTGGAAGTCTCCTGACTCTCCAGAGTGACCAGAACAACTGTTTGGTTTCTCTCCCCAGGAGCATGGTTGAGCTTGCAAAAGTGAGGCCTAGAATTCAGGAAAAGGTGACTGAGTTCCTGATGCTGACTCCCCTGGTTAGTCTGACTAAGTCTCCCTTGACTCTGAGAGAACCGGGGTGGCTTTCAGCCAAGGGACCCAACTTTGTATGCTCCCAGCTCCGGAAGGTGAATCCCAGCCTGGGGTTTCGTCCAGCCTCGACTGACACTCACTGCCTGCTTGACCTTTATCAAATTACATGTCCTTGTATGCTCCATATTAGCTGTTCCTCCTCATATAAATCATGTGTAATTATACTTTTCCAGCTCTGGGAAACAGTTTGAGAGTCCCAGACGAAAATTCTTACCATTAAGATACATCTTTTTGAAGGGATGCTAGTCCTTTTTTCCGAAGGGCTGTTTGTTAAAGCACAGTTGGGTTTTGGGGAGATGGTGAGATGCTATGACATATGCTTTACTCTGCCATTTTCTGTCCCTGTGACAGAGGTCACTTTTACAATTACTGTTAGGAATGTATGGGCTGCAGTTTAACAGCTCAGTACATTTGATTGCATATTATGCTTGATTCATTTAAACTCAAAGCTTATTCCAGGGCAAATGACAGCACTGAATTTTTTATAGCTTATTTCACACTCTGTGCTCTGCCAGCCACTTCAGATCCATGGCTCTTTTGTAATTGATTATCCAACATTGAACAGATCTAATGTCCATGGAGGGATTTGAAGAGCTCTCATTTTGTATCATGACATAGGCAGGCGTGTTTCTACCATGATAGGGTTTATTCTCTTCTGGACTGATATGTACAATTTCCTGTGCTGTCTTGGTAGTTTGAGAGTCACTGTGAGTCACTGTGGATGTTCCCATAGAAGACATGATCAATTATGAATTGTTCTAATTTAGCAACTGGCTCTGCTACTGCTCTGCAGTTTGCACCGTGAGAAAGGAAGAAATCTTCCCCACTTTACGAATATGAAAGGAAATGGTAAATTTCACAGCTTTTAGAAAAGCGGTCAGGAGATGCAGATAACCAAATTTTTATTTATTGTCAAGGGACATTTCTTACCTCACACCAAAATATTCAACAACACCAGCTGCTTTGTGCTGGACTGGGAAAGTGAAGCAGAACTGAGCTCTTTGCTTTTTTTCTGTCAACAGAGTGATGCAACACAGATGGACCACAGTGAGGAATCTGGTCCTGCCAGTCACTGCTCTGTTACTAGAATCATACTACCTGCCACCTTTCAGCAGGTCTTAGATTTCACTTTTATGTCTCTCCCTCTCAGGTGAGAAGATTCTCAGAAGCCTTCTTCTACACCGAGCACCAGAAACCTGCTGTGCTTACATTCCAGGAAGGCCTGTAAGTAACCCATTAACCCTCCCCTGTTACTGGAATGACTGAAAATTTACTTTAAAACATTTTGCAATCAATATTGAGATCTTTTCCCGTTGAATATGGAGGAGTTTGTGTTGAGAGAAGTCACTGCCTCTGTTTTAGCTCCCTATTTTAAAACCATTTGAATGAGTTTCAAAAATAAGTGACCCTGATCAGGCCCCAGAAATAAGCAATTTATATACATATATATATATATTTGCCTTTCATCAGTTATATTCTTGAACCAAATACATCAGATCCAGCACAGGTAGTTTGATGGGGAACAATTAATGATAAGCAATAAATCCTAACATTTACAAATTTGCTTTTTATGGTCCATAATATAGATTTTGAGGTAGACAGTCATGGATTTCTTTTGGTGCTTAGTCCAGCCCTGCTTTCTATAGCAGAAAGGATATTTAAATGCAGACAGGAGCATTAAACAGCTAATGGAAAGCTGTGGATGTTTAGTAGATGCAGAGTGAAGGGCAGGAATGGGAAATATCACCATATTGTCTGGAGAAAACATGGGTGTGATGTGAGTTCAGGGCTGATAATGAATTGACTGAGAATCAACTATATAAAAGAGTCCAGGAAAGCAAATATTGCTGTATGCATTCATAAAATTATGCTCTGAAGCTTCAGCACTGTAAATATTTCTTTCTGAAGGACAGCTCTTGCCTGTAACCAAGTAGGGCAGTACGAGGAGCCAGTTTTAAAGCTACACCAGAGCAAACCTTGCCTTTGGTTTTAGCCAGTGATCCCAAGTGGAGCACTTGGATAATATTCAGGACTTGACCCCTAAAGTCAGAGTTCAAAGCAAGATGCTCAGTAATTTCTTGAGTAATGAGACTATTTGTCTGCTCAAACAGCCTGTCACCACAGGGGGACCACAGTATTACCAGTGTGGAAACTCATCTTTCAAAAGGGGCTTAAAGGCCATGACATCAGATCCTGTCATGACAATGAGGCTTAAGTGAGACATCTGCTTCTGACTTAGTGCAAAGGAGAAAATTGCTCTCTCAGAGCTGTCACTGGGGACATTAAGGCTGATTCAGTGTTGATGGAAAGGTGTCTGTGACTTCGTTAGTGGGTGGATTGTATGAGGCTACCTTGTTCTGCTAAATGAGAGCAACACAGTCGCTGCAGGTGCCCAACTGCATTCACTTGGTTCTCCCATATCAGGTTTTTTGTGAGCTGTGTACAAGGAAATCCCCCATGTCACGATCCTGGGGTGAAAGCAGAGGCAGTCATGGCCCTGTTCAAGCAAACATAAACCTGCACAGGGGGAAGCCTAATTGCATGAAGTGCTTTTATTTCTCCAGAACAGACACAGAACTAGCCCATTTCCTACAGATAAATCTAATGTTTTCCTCAGTGATTATCAAGGAGATAGAGTAAAAAAGAATGTAAAACAGTTAAAAATTAAAAATTGGTCTGTAGTAAATTTGGTTTATACAGGTGTCATGGCAGAATCACGTTTTTGTTTTGAGTTTGCTGGATAGTATAGTTGGAAAAGTAGTCATAGCTGTTGGAGAATCATTAATGTTTTGCATGGAAGTAGCAAGAATTAATTGGCTTCACAGTGTCTCCAGCTGAGATCAGTGCTCAGTGTGCCAGGTGCTGTACAACCACCTCGAGCAAGTAACAGATTTCCCCCCCCCCCCAGTTCTTCATTCTATCTTACCAAATAAGAGCTGATTTTTGCCTCCCATACTGTTGTGAGTTTGTGTGAGGCTGTGAATCCACATGCCTTGGTAGCACTTGACTGCTTAGACAGAAGAGGACACACCATTTCCAATACTGGATATGACCAGGGTGGAGACCTCTATCAGATGAAATATCCTCCCTAGATTTTACAGACAACTGTTTTTCTTCACACCTTTTAATAACAATTGTTCACTTTTTTCACAAGGGCATGTAATAATCAGACAGGGGGTAAAGGCTTTAAGCTGAAAGACAGTAGGTTTAGATTAGATATTAGGAAGAAATTCTTCCCTGTGAGGATGCTGAGACACTGGAACAGTTGGAATAGTTGGAACCAGAGAAGCTGTGGATGCCTCATCCCTGGAAACGTTCAAGACCAGGTCGGACTGGGCACTGAGCAACTTGGTCTAGTGGAAAGTGCCCCTGCCCAAGGCATGGAGTTTGGAACTGGATGATCTTTAATGCCCCTCCAATCCAAACCATTCTATGATTCTACTAATTTATATTTCAGTGATAAATTTATTATGGTGATAAGAGTTAACTCCCAATACCGAGGAGTTACTGCCAGAAAGAATGACCAGTTGGCTGTTTGAGGCTCCTGTCTGACTCGTGTTTTAGCAACAAATGACATGTCTATCTCTGAGGGAAAAGTAACCTGCCTACAAGTAAGAGCAAATGACAGACAGCAACAGACCTGAAACTGGAGCTGATATGCTGCTCTGAATGAGTGATTTGTGTCTGGACGTAGGAATCTTCCATTCTGGCATAAATTCCAAACCTGCTGTTTGAGTTTTGGTTCATAATGCATACAGTGCATCTCTTAAGTTAACTGCCTTTTGTCAATGCTAATCCGAACTATTGCCAGTCTGTTGTCCTATGGGATTTGTGTAGATTTGCTTTCAGCTGATTATCTGTGAAAAGCTTGTTGCCTTTCTCATTGTATTTGAGGTTTCTCCCCTTTTCATTTTCTTTGAGACAGATGTTTCAACAGGAAAGCTCCTCACAACTAAAAATTTTTGCATTTATTATAGCTGAACACACATTCCTGTGCCAGCTTAATGTCACATTCACTGTGATGAAAGCCTGGTAACACTTGGTGTGGCCCAAATGGTGGAAACAGGCAGGGAGCTACAAGAAAGACAAAGAAGGACTTTTTACAAAGGCATGTAGTGATAGGGCAAGGAGGAGTGGCTTCAAACTGAAAAAGAATAGGTTTAGATTAGATATCAGAAGGAAATTCTATACTGTGGAGATGGTGAGACACTGACACAGGTTGTTCAGACAAGTTGTGGGTACCCTATCTCTGGAAGTGTTCGAGGCCAGGTTGAATGACCTGGTCTAGTGGAAGGTGCCTACACTGTGGGGGGTGGAACTAGAGGATCTTTAAGGTCCCTTCCAACCCAAATAATTCTTTGATTCTATTACTCTACTTCAGCCGAAAGACAGTGTCTGGTTTGATGTGTCCTAGCTATTTCAGATGCACACATGTGTGAGAAATTACAGTGCTCTGAGATCTGGTATAAATGAGATAGAGGACCGGCCATGCATCCTCCTTGACCTTGTTCCTTCCTGTACTGCTCAACCAAATTTTTGATTATTGCTTCCTGCATCTGGATTTTGAAACCCTGACCACATCCAGAGTGGCAGGCCTCGTTTCCTGACTGGGAAGCCAGCTAAGTGATCCAGTCCCAGCCAGCAGCTGTTACCCCTAGGAGGACAGCAATGGGTTATGGCAGCTAACACGAACCTGTGGCAGTGGCAGCTGGAATGACTTCAAAAAGACAGAGGTTTTGTAAAGTAAAAACGAATGAATTATATATATGTTTATAAGCTCACATGAGAGCTCGTCCAAGAGCCACGTTAAGGCTCACAAACTCACACACACACTTCATGCAGTGAATGAATCAAAAAGCCTAAAGCCTTTATTCTCAGACCAAGTCTTGTATTTATAATCTGTGCCTTTCAGTTACATCATGATATAAAATGATTGGATAGCTTAAAACTGTCCATGCTCAGTCAATCTGAACAGTCCTGGCCTTGGTGTTTCTTCTTAATCAGCAGGTGCAGATAAAGTCTTTCTCCAAGGCTGTGAACCATTCTCTTGAAATATGTAAACAAAGGCCTACCTTTCATGGGAACCACAAAACTTGGATTGTTCAGAGCCTCACAGAATATCCAATTTTCTGCATTCTGTGGCAGTTTTGCAGTGAGGGATTGTGCAAGTTGTAGGTATCTTTAACTAGGATGGAAACTTTTTAGGAGTGTTGGGTGTCTCCCATCATGCAGTAATACTTCCCTCCCCTTTTAAGCACTTTGTTCTCTGCCTGGGCTTTCAGGAGTGATGGAGAGACAGCACAGTAACTGCTCAAGCCCTCATTTTGTTTTGTGTTTTGCTGCCAGGATCCAAAGGCACGCACAGATCTCTACAGAAATCCGTAACTCGGAGTATTTCACCAGCATGCCCCCGCTGCCGGCGGAGTGCCTCGACATCGATGGCGACTGGAACACACTCCCAGTTATCTTTGAAGATAGGTACATGGATATGCCTTGCAAAGGTGAGTGAAATACCACCAGGTACAGCCTCCTGAGACAGCTTGAGCTGAGGGAGTTTTGCTTTCCAAGTCCAGGATAAGACATCTCACACCCCTTGGGCTGACAAGCTTGGAAGGGAGTGTGATGCCCTAAATAATTCAGCAGAATGTTTCTGTTTTCCTTAATAGTAAACTAGAGTATTTCCTTCATATTTTTTCATCTTCAAGGTAGGCTGTTTTGTTGAAAGAGCCGGAGGCAAAAGCTAGAAAGAAAACTACATCATTTGGATTTTTTAATAGTACAAATTTAAAGGAAAAGCTATGACTGCCATCCCCACTCTGACATCTAGTGGTAAGAAATCTCAGAACCAAAAAACACAATTTCAGTGTAAAGCCCAACACTTTCCTGAAAGGCAGCATTACTTTCCAAAAAATATTTTGCCCTTGATTACTCAAATCAAATTTTTAATTAAGAAATTTTTCAGTTATAAAGATTTTTTAATAAAACCTCAGCCCTTAGTACTTTTTGCTTTTAACTCAACCATTAATATTAGCAAGAAAACAATATGCATTAATATTATTTTATAGTTGTCCATAGTCCAACTATAGCCTGTGATACAAAATTTCCATTCTTCTACAGTTATTCTACTGCCTAAACTTTGACAATGGTCGTTATAGATATTTAAACTATTAAGCTGAATACTCAACTGTAGGAGCGCTAGTAGTACTCAAGAACGAGCTCTACCGTGGACAATGTTGAATGACAGCAGGAATACAAAGAAGTATCAGCTTTGTTTTGCTTAGCTATGTTGCAAAAATTAACAGTTTAGGTGAATTTGTACTGAGGAAAGTGTATTTTATTGATAGTGTGTTCTTTGGCCTAGTGATAACTGCTTAGTAAGTATAGTTCTAGTTAAAAGCACTCTGGTATGTGCATTTGTAATATATGCATAATTTATATAATATAAATATAGATAGCATAATTTTTATAATATAAATACATATAGCATAATGTTTTAGGAATAAAATTAACTTTTAAAAGTTTCCCATCACTTTGGGGTAGTTTTTTGTGTTCATACAGAAACTACTACTATTTTTCTTTCCTTCTTTCAGATCAGAATCCTGAAGTTTTCTCAGATTTTGAGGTTCCTGCGAATACTCAAATGGATGTAATAGATGAAAATGAAGAGTGTGCATCAAATGATGCCACTGCAGTAATGAAAGGAGACTTTGGGAAAGGTATTCCACTAATACATGACAGGATAAACAGGAATCCCTCATGCCTATACAGCAGTAGTGAAGGTGCTGCTGAGGGTTTAAACCAGCGCTCCACATCTCAGGTATGTACAGAGAACAAAGAAGGCCAAAGGAAACCTGAAAATATTTTTGTTTCAAGAACAGAAACTCTTTCTGACTCAGAGCCAGGCAATACAGAACACATGTCAGGAGACTTGAAAACACCCAAGGAAGTTTTATTAAAAGATAACAGACTTGAAGTAGATGTTACTTGTGGAGACACAAACCCTAGCAATAAGGACTCTCACAAAGGCGAGCCTGTGTTAATCATCAGTGCTCAGTATGAGTGTGGAGCATGTGGAACTGATGGCTCAGAAGACAGGACTGACATACATGGAACAGATGAATCTGGTCATCCTGAGAATAATTTCACTTCATCTGAGCTTTCTCTGAATGAATTGACCAGTCTTGAAAAACCAGAAGATCCAGACACCAAGGCTTACCTCCCTGTTTTGAAACCTTTGCCCTCACACAGCTTTGAAGCGAAATTGCTCACAAAGGAGCAGCGAGGTGAGGAGAATGAAGAATTCACCCTGATGTCAGGAGTCATAAAAAGATCTTCCTCTATAATATCTGATTCAGGCATTGAAAGTGAACCGAGCTCAGTGGCATGGTCTGATGCTCGTAGCCGGGCACTGGATCTGCCCAGTGACCGAGAGATCCTGCACCACTTGGTCCGGAGGCATGCCATCCACCGAAATTCCCTGGAGGGGGGCCACACGGAAAGCAACACCAGCTTGCCCAGTGGAATCCAAGCATCGCTCACATCCATCAGTTCTTTGCCCTTTGAGGAAGAGGAGAGGGAAGTGGAGCTCACCAAACTGACGAAATCTGTCTCAGCTCCTCAGATCAGTAGCCCAGAAGAGCCCACGGAGGATGTGGATATATCCAAATACAGTGAAGCAACCTCAGGAGATTCGGACCAAAACTCAAAAAGCTTCATGGAAACAGAGGGCGAAGATGGAAAATTAACCATAGACTTTTCTGAGGGTCAAATCACTGATGAAAGTGGACAAACGGAACCGAGACAAGATCCCAAACCCCACCTCAAACACAGTAGCAGTAACACTGAGTTACAGGGGAAGGAGGAGAAAGGTCTTCCAGAGGCTTGTAGTTTGGAAAATGCAAGACCATCCATTTGTCCAAAGCAGCTCCAAGATAATGTCTCTGAGTGTCAGTCACTGGAGAGCAATGGTGAGTGTAGCTTACAAACACCAAGGGCTTGTAATTACTTGGACAAAAATGTAGATAAGTTCAATACATGCATTGAGGATCCAAAGGATAAACTTAAGGTGGACGGTTTGGAAACACAACAGGGCTTCTCCAATAGCAGAATTTCAGGAGAGGAGAGTTTCTCACAAAGTGTAAAGGTGGTACCAGTTTTTGGCTATCCCGTCACAGCTCCTTCAGAGACCTCCACTGAATTTGGCTCACTGCAAGGAGAGTGTGGCAGCTCTCTTGCTGATGAGAGCCCAGCAGTGCATACAGAAATGCAGGGGTTACAAGAAATTGAGCTCAATGACTCACCTGCCCCAGCAGGCCCTGCAGCAGGGTCCTACCAGGCTGAACATCCTCAGGAACCCACCAGCCAAGAGCATAAGCTTGTAGCGAATGGCAGCGGGTTTCCTTTGGCAGCACCGGAGGGAGTAGCCCTGGAAAGCAGAAAGGCTGCTGATGTGGTTAACCTGTCAGTCTCTTGCACAGCCACGTGTCTTCCCTTCTCTTCCGTGCTCAAAGAGACCCCTGCTGTGGTGGGCTCCTCTGCAAAGCAGGCTGCGGTCCCCATCACGCGCCAGCCGCTGGGCTCCTTCGGAGTTGTCTCTTCTAATTCAGATGAGATGGATGAAGAGACTAACGAAAGGATGCTGAAGTAAGAATGTCTAATTGCTTCATTAGTGTAACTGTAATGCCAAGAGACCATGACAAACTTCAGGACCCTAATACACTAGGCATATAGGAATCTTGCACTTGAGACAGTTGCCTGAGGACTTTTGGTATGAGTAATCCAAAGACACAAATGATTTATGTGGAATGAAAAATTGAAACAGGCAGGGAGGATGAAAACACAGAGACACCAAGACTGTCAAAGACATTATGTCCTTAATTCTCATGAAAAGCGGTGGGATTTAGGTGTGTAAATACTTTAAGATCTGACCCTTCTTCATGAAATCAAGGTTACTCTTACCCAATATCAATCCCAGACAGTTCACTGTGGCACTGCCATAGATTGTTTTTCTCTTCTGATTCAATAATTGCACTCATTAGCTTGACTATGAATTGGGAGCAGATTGGTAGGTCTTATTTTCAGCTTCTCAAAAAAAAATTCAAAAAAAACTAGGGAGAATCAGAGCCATAGATATCTGGAGAAGAGGCATTATTTTTGTTTCTTGCTTCATTGCCCAAAGGAAAAGTGGCACATCATGACCTTGATGTCCCAGGGGCCCATTTCACAGACTGGCACACTAACACATGTACACTTCCATTACATTTCCTTTCTCTGCTGTGCTGAGGGAAACAGGAACATTGGAATTTCTTAGCCCATTCAGCTGCCCAAAATGTTGGTTGTCTGCATGTGCATTTTTTGCATGTCAAGACTATTATTTTGAAAGCATCTTGAGTTTTGTTTTATACACCATGCTGTAAGTCCTGCTTAACTTAAACATAAAATTTGTTTCTTCTTTTTGAAACAATATTTAAGCATGTATTCATGCACATAAATCCAAGGTCTCCAGGCCCACGGCCAAAAAGCTAATTTTTTTCATTCTCATGTCCCTTAAAATTTAGTTGGGTTGATGTAAGTAAATGTCATCATTTGACTCAATGATCCTAGAGGTCTTTTCCAACCTTAATGATCCTATACTTATATCAAGTGGCCTTAAGCTTTGAAGGTTTATCTCCTGACTTGGTTCATCCCAGTTTTCTACCTAATTCTACACTTATGTTGTGGTTATTAATTCCTGAAAGGTCTGAATAAGTTCTGCTAAGTCAAAACGCACTGAAGAGTTTGGCATCTTCAGCCAGCAGAACATTCCAGGATGAATCCAGGTGTCAAATTTTAGACCTTTAGTAGGAAAAGGGTTAGCTTAATTCTTTCAGCACCAAGCTGCTCTTCCTCTAAATGCTACTCAATATTCTGAAAAAAATCCCAAAAAACCCCCCAAAACAAACAAACCAAAACAAACAAACAAAACCCCACAAAAACAAACAAACAAAAAACACAAACACAAACACGTCAAAAAAAAAAAGTATCTACCATATGAGATACATCTTTTAACTCTGGTCTGAGGAAGGGAGAGTACACCTTCTACCTGACTATAAATGCATCTGAGAGTAGCAAAACGGTACATTTTGCTTTTCAGTACCTATAAGGTCAGTGACATTGTTAAGTTGCAAAACTTTTAATTCTATATTTTAGTCTTATTGTCATGAACTACCAGAAAAGTACTTTTTGCTACTCTTTCATTCCTCTTGCAGGTGTGAGGTGCTATTGCACTTTAGCTATTCCCTGTATATAGCCAAGGAACTCAGAAACAGACTGTCTTCCCTGCATCCTGATTTCTCCCAGTCCTAGTAGATAAAGAACAATATTTAGGTCTCTGCTTGAAAGTTTCAAACATAACTTTTTGCAAATACAAGCCTTCTCATTTCTGGTTTGAAGGTTTGTTGTTGAACACCCAGTTCTATTGTGATTAATTAATGTATTCTCCAGTTTTTATCAGGCCAAAGAAAAATTTAAAAAAGAAATGAAGATTGAAGGATTTCTGTACAGTGACTTATCTGTACTAGCTTCTGATATCCCATATTTTCCACCAGAGGAAGAGGAAGAAAATTTGGAAGATGGAATTCACCTGGTTGTCTGTGTCCATGGGTTGGATGGTAAGGCCAGGAGGAATTACTGTTTATAAGGCATTTTGGTGTAAATTGAAAAAAAGGACAGATATCCAGCAAATACGAAAAAATAGAGAGTTTAAGTATTTGTCTTGGATAAGTATTTATTTCTTATTATGCTATTCAGTACATTGTAATAAAGGATCTAGGGGAATATGAAATATCTGAGCTAAGAAATGGGGTACTTCAACATTTTTTTTATTTTGTTTGTTTGTTTGTTTGTTTGTTTGTTTTAAACAGATTTCTACACCAAAGTGCATCAGTCCTCCTGTGTGCAGGAGGAGTTCATTACAGTAACTTCTCGTCTTTCTACAGATACTTGATTGTTTTGCAGTATAGAGGAAAACACTATTTGAACCCCCAAAACACTGTTACAGGGTAAAGAGTGGCTGGCTTTAGAAAATTGGAGATTAATAGTCATTAACTGCAGCGGACGCAGGTCTTGGAATTTTTTACATATAGGCTTTCTGAACAGAAAACAGTTATGTTAAACATGAACCTTCTCTGGTCAAATTCTTTGTATTAATGGAAAAGGCATAGATTTTAACTTTGAAACTACAGAGAAGGAGGGGTAGAAACTCTGAAATATGAAAATTGAGGACAAACCCTGGCTTGAGCAAGGACTGGTTGCCATCAAGTATCTCAGTGGCAAGAATGTCCTTCTCATGCAGTACCTCCTTTTCCAACAAAATATTTCAGAAGAGTTTAAATCTTTCTAGTATGGAATGAGGCATCTCTCCAAATATTAGGAGCCTGAGAGTATTTCAGTACCAACTAATTGTGAATACAAGGAGGTGGACTACACTCCATTGGAAGGGACAGCCCTATAGGCCAGCACATGTGCCGAGGTGTCCCTGGGGACCTCAGCATCTGTGGAGGTGGGAGAACAGACTTCAACTTATCTTTTTGTCTTACCGCTGTAGTTCAGCAAACAGAGGGCAGAGTTCTTCTGGGCCTGATCTCTGCCCTTTTTTCCCCACAGCAGAAGGTGAGGTCCAGCCCACCTGGGGCAGGCAATGGGTATTTGTGCTCTCCTGCTGTGTCAGTGCATGATCCTATGATGTGGTAACCATCCTAGAAGCATTTATCAAGAGCTCCCTGGGGTCAAGTTTGTTGCGTTAAATTGACTCTATACTAGTTATTTTTCTGTTGAATTGCATCTCATAAAGGGCCATTTATTCCCAGGTAACAGTGCAGATCTGCGGCTGGTAAAGACTTTTATAGAACTGGGACTTCCTGGTGGAAAACTGGACTTCCTAATGTCTGAAAGAAATCAGGTAGTACAGAACTAATTTCTGTCTTCCTTTAGTTTGCTGGAACAAGACCTTTAACAAAAACCTCTTCTGCAGCTGAATGAACCAAAAGCACCGGCGAATTCAGGGAATTTTATGTAGTATTTAGTGCAAAGGCCTGGTCCTTTTCCTGTCTAATTTGATAGGGTGTTCAAACCTATTGTAAAACATTCCTGGCATTAAAGCCAAAGACAATGACATTAGCAGTAGCAGGGCTAGATCTTAGAGGACGAAATTGGATTTATCCTGTCAGCTTGTAAACTTGGCAGCCTGGTGCCTCTGCAGCGCAGCAACGATGAAAAGCAGCAAGTTTAGTGATGATGAATTCTCTGTAGGACGTGGAATATCCAGCAGGTGTTGTCAGCTCCCTCTGCTGCATCAGCCATTGTTTCGCCTGTTCCAATGTTTGTGAGATTTATTTCCTTGAATGATAAAGAAATGTCACCCAGAAAAAATGATTGCTGGTCTAAGCAGAGAAGCAGAAATGAATCCCGTGCTTTGCTCAGCAATGAACCCATATTTATGACATGCAGGCCTAACTTTATGCACAAGATAAGGATTTCCAGTGCCCAGTAAGAAACATTATTCTGATTTATGACCAGCTGAGGAACTTGAGTCAAAACTTTCCCACCCTCTTTGTTCAACAGCTTTTATATTTTGAAGTGTCTGGTTGGTGTAAGTCTGTGAATTTACCACCTTCATACACATCCCCATCAGCAGCAGACCTGCACAGTAAATGTAAGCAAGGTGAAATAAATGAGACCATTTCATACTTCCATCAAAACCTCTTCCCGGAGAAAAGAATGTTTTCAGAGAATGAAACGTCTCACAACATCTATATTTAACATTATCCAGAGTCCACAATGGGAACAATTTAGAGACCCTATAGTCTGGGAAGGTGGGGAAATTCCCATGGCACTGAAAACACAACTTAGATGCTTTGATGACTATTTTGATGCTGTAAAACATTTCATCACTGCTTTTTCCCTTCTCTGAGAACTGCACTGATAATTACCCAAGAAATCAGTCATGTAGCTATTTTGCCTTATAGAGGAAAATGCAAATCACATCTTTTAGGCATTCATTTGTGAGGCATTTGACAAGTTCAGTCAGGCTGAAATGATAGTAAAGGATGGAGATCTAACCAGGTGAAATATGACACTTGATGTGCTTTGTTTATGATTAACATTCAGGCTGATGTTCTTCCACTTTTAAACAACCTGAAAGGTTTGGGATAATGAGCCTAGGAGGAAATCATTAATTATCAATGCAGACAAAACAAATAGGCAGAAGGTTAGTGGACTGTTTGTAGTTTATGAGAACATTTATTTTAAGTCTCTGTTGCAAAGTGAATATGCTCATGCTTCCTTTGCAAGAGCTGCAATTAGCAAGATGAATTATGTCACAAAAACATTAATTACTGATGTGTTTCAAAAGCATTAATTACTGATATGTTTGCTCTGAATAGCTGTTCCAACATTTGATGATTGTTTTTGTGGCATGTCATTAGTTACGAATTTGATTTATAGTCCTGTTGGATTGCCAAATGACACAGTTCTGAGTAAGATCTGCTTGTAATTGTATGGACTAGACAATATATTATTTGTTTTCTTGTCTCATAACTGGCAGTACTGTTGCAAGCAACAAATTGCCTCTACACTCATTCTCTTTCTGATGACTGTTGAATAACAAAAACACAGCATTTGATTAAGATGGCCATGATGACATCCGGAGCATAACTCTCATGTCAGCAGTGTATAATACTGTAAACTATTTTATCACTGTAATCTGTTGAATCCAAAATGCCAGAGTCTGATATCTAGAGCAGCTGAGCATTAGCAGTCATTACCAGTGTCAAGTTAGGCTGCTTTAGCATTATACTTATGATTCTGGAATCACTCAAAAATCTCTCTCAAAGAACTTCAATTTTTGGAGGACCTGGAGACTGAGAAAAGTCCCCCTTTCCCCCCCTGGAGCTTGTATAAAGAAAATTTACACTGGTTATTGCATTTCTGCTTTCATTTAACTTTGAAAAAAAAACAAAACATCTTTCTGCAATTAGTGCAATATATTTTAATTTGCCAATTCATTTCATTTTTTCACCAGACTGATACTTTTGCTGATTTTGATACAATGACTGATCGACTATTGGATGAAATTATTCAACATATCCAGTTGTACAACCTCTCCATATCTCGAATAAGGTAAGTTTTATAATAATTAATTGTCTGTAACTGCTTGAGTTATGTGAGCAACATTCAGTGAAATTGGTTTTTCGTAAAGTGATCTGTGCCAAAAGCCATTGAATCAGTGAGACTAATTTTTACATTGTTATAGATGAGAGAGTATCTTGTAGGCTGAAAAAGCCATGAAATAATAACTAATGACCTAACTAACTGATAACTAAATGATAGAGTACCCCACCCCAGGAGCAATTTGTGAAACCCTTATTTTTAATTTGAAGAAAATACAGATTTTTTTTTGTCAGTGTAATTCTTTCTTTCCCAACAGTTTTATTGGACATTCCCTTGGTAACGTCATCATTCGATCTGTACTAACTCGCCCCAGGTTTCGCTATTACCTCAACAAGTTACACACCTTCCTGTCCCTCTCTGGGCCTCACCTGGGAACCCTTTACAACAACAGCACTTTGGTTAGTACAGGTAAGAGCTGATGGGAAAGCTGTGACTGCCTATGATCCATGGAAAAGTGCATGAGAGGGCAACACAGGGAGGCAGCAATAAATTGTAGCCTGACTTGTACATTGAAGCTGTGGAAAATATTTGCTGAAGACTTTAAACTCACATAGAAAAAATTGCAATGGGAGTGGCTTTCAGTATCTCCAACAAGGTCCATCACAGTGCTCCCTGGAAACCCAAGGGTGTACAGCAGTGACAGATGACTCTGCTTCCTCTTAGTCTAACATATCTCTGGGTGCTGCCAATAAAGAGAGGCATCTCCATGGCTAAAAAAGATATTTTATTATGGGAATGGAATGTCCCACTGTTCAGTCTTCCTGAGTGTTTCTGCTACCATGACATAGATAACCATAAAATCAGAGAATAGTTTGGGTTGAAAGAGAGTATAAAGATCAAATAATTCCAAACCCTCCTGCCATGAGCAGAGACATTTTCAACCAGATCAGTTTCCAGCCTGCCCTGAAATGTTTATAGGGATGACATCTACTACCTCTCTGAGGCAACCTGTCCCAGTGTCTCATCACCCTCATAGTAAATGATTTATTTCTTATATCTAATTTAAATCTGCACTTCTTTAGTTTAAAACCAAAATCTCTCTTCCATGAGACTCTTAGACTTTTTTTCCTGCTGAGTAGGAAGACAAGAGTAAACAAGACTTCTATTACAGTGCTATCCCTACTGTAGGCAAGTCTTTATTTCCCTTGCCTGTTAATTAGCAAACAGAATAAAAATATGCAAGAATTTTCATTCCAGGTCTATGGCTCATGCAGAAGTTGAAAAAGTCAGGGTCACTTTTGCAACTGACCTTCAGGGACAACGCAGATCTGCGCAAGTGTTTCCTCTATCAGCTCAGCCAAAAAACGGGTGAGTTGAGCTTGGTGTGCCTGTAGAAATACCAAAGGCCGTTCCAAGGGATTTTGATGGATTGGCATTTTCTCCAGGAACTAAAGGAAATCTCCATTTTGTTAATGATCTCGCTTTAATCACTTTTGCTTTCAGGAAGGCAGCTCTAATATCTAATATCTGTTTTATCTGTGCATTTTTTTTCTGTGCTATTTATCAGAGAATATATTTGCCAAACTGTTAGCTTCCAATAAGACCTTTGTGCTGCAGCAAACATGTACCTAAGTTTATATTCTGCATGCGAGAAACATCATTCTTGACAGGCCACCATTTCTTAATTTATGCTCCTAGATGAAAACCATTTTTCGTTTTTTATTATTTTTTGTAAATTTAACATCTCTTGTCTCTAGGAAATATGACTCTCTGAGATGAGCAAATTTTATTCATGTCTATTTTGACACTTTTGTACTAAAGAGAGATGTATGGCCTCACACTGGAAAAATGGTGTCTGAATAGAGAATATTTTTACTCCTTCCTTGATCTGCCATGAATAAATGATATAAATCAGGCTTTTCTTAAGAAAAGAAAGCAAGCACGATCCTTCTGTTCAAGCAAATGTTTCTTTTAAGAGTTACTTTTAATACTGTGTGTGAAGAAACTGGTGCCAAGTATGTAGTCACAAGATCTTTATTTGATTTTTAATTTTTTTCTTATATTTTAGTACACTGCTAATAGGAAAGAAAGACTATGTTAGTAGAAATATAACATCTTAAGTTTTAGTATGACCTGTTACTTAATTTTATGAACACACTACATAACATAATCAGTGACAGGAAACTGATGTACATTGGCGTTATTTGAATTTTTCCTTATTTCTTATTTCCACAGAGTACAGTAGATGTCTGCTTTAGCACCATCCAGTTCAAATAAAATTGAGTCTACACAGGAATCTCATATTGTAATTTGACAAGAAAAATAATTCCCAGTCACGTGTTGTGAGTCAAAGCTCTGTGTTAGCTTTGTAGACTGGAGATACAAGAAGCTATAAATGAAGGTGTTGTCCCTGAAAATGCAAAAAGCAGAAATTTAAATGTGAAGGGAGCTGTCTGTAAAGTCATAATCATCCAGGTACATGCTTAGGCAAAATATATGAAGAAACAGGTAGGTCTTTATGTGAACATATGAGCTGGCACACTGAGTCAACACAGAGATGCCCCTGTGCTTGCACCCAGCTCTGAAATGTAGTTGGGAGAACCTGCAGAGGGAGCAATGCCAGAAGCATTGCTGTGCTTAAATTGCCACATGACTCTTTAAACCTCCAGCAATTTCTGACCTCCTTATTAAAGTAGAAGTTCCTGCTACTTTTCAGTCTCTTAAAAAAAAATGTTCCTTGTGCTTGTCTTAAGCATAAAACAAAAAAACCAAACCAAACACACACAAAAAAA
>VXAU01001243.1:446878-514859 GCA_013399695.1 Formicarius rufipectus | reverse complement strand
AAAAAAAAAAAAAAAACCACAACAAAATATTATTCCCTACTGAACTCTTCATATGAGATTTTAGATATGGTAACACATACTGTTGCTTCTCCTACTTTTTACTTCAGACTGAAGTTACAAACTCAGTCGATTTTACTGCAGAAGAAGAAAATGATAAATAGCTTCAGCCAGGTTTTGGAAAGGCAACCAGCAGGACTTTTCTTTGTGGTGGTGATGGTTAGCTTTTCCATGAAAATCTAGAAATCATAGAAAGGTTTCTATCATAGAAACATAGAAAGGTTTGGGTTGGAAGGGATCTTAAAGATCATTCAGTTCCAGCCCCCCTGCCATGAGCAGGGGTACCTTCCACTAGATCAGGTAGCTCAAAGCCCATCCAGTCTGGCGTTAGTTCTGGGACTCTTTCCCATTAAGGGGAGGGAAGGATGAAGAGTAAACCCACAGCTCTTCTGTGCTCCGGATATTCTCTGGACTAGTAGACTAGGTCATTAGTGTCCATTTTCCTATTTTTCTGTTAAATGTGGGGGATGGAGGGCACAAGACACCATGGACAGGGCAAAGACTGGGAGCCTGTTTCCACAGCTCCTCAGTGACCCCATTATCTCCAGGGAAGAGGGAGAATTCCGGGTTTCCAGGTGATGTATTGGCAGTGTGCATTTATCAAGGATGATAAATCCTGCTGATTGCAGAGATTGGATGGATCCTAAGGCTCCCTCAACACTGATGTAACAGTTTGACATCATAACAGTGAAGTTGACTCCTCTTCTCCTCCCTCTATTTTGTTTGAGAATTGTACTAATTTGTTGTGTTATTTTTTAATTTGTTCCTGATTATAATTATAAATATTTGCAAGATTAAGGTTTTAATTTTTTTTAACAGACAGGTTTTTTTTTTAAATTAATATACAATTAACTTGTGTGGGTGTTGATAAGTAACAAATAGTTCACAGAAGCAGCAGAAATGTGTTTAAGCTGTTTTGAATCTTTCTAAATTTGTGTTGCATGTTTCAATAATCACCATCTATTTTGCACTGCAGGTTTTCAAAAGCCTTTGAACGTGAAGTAATCATGCTGACACCATGTGTATTTTTCATCGCTGTGCTACATTGTGATTAATGTATTTAATATATTTGCCACAGGTCTTCAGTACTTTAAAAATGTTGTGTTAGTGGCCTCACCCCAAGACAGATATGTACCCTTTCATTCAGCAAGAATAGAAATGTGCAAAAATGCTCTCAAGGACAGACACACAGGTATGTTCAAGATCTTTTCTGTATTCACAAAGCTATTGAAGAATTGCAGTTTTGTGCAGCTGAGGTCATTGCATTATAAGAGTTTTTCATCAGCATGATGAAAACTCAAATGTTTATTTGATAAGGAAGAAAGTGTTTTCTTCCCACAGGAAATTACTGAAATCAATAAAAGAAGCTTTTCAAGAAGCTCTTTGCCTGATATGAAAAGAAATTTCAATCAGGTCACAATCAAAGGTTTCTTACTGCTTCTTCCCCATCCCTCTAATTTATTTTTTTTCCCTATAAAGTGATGATAATAGAGCTAGCTCTTGACAATATTTTTTATGTAGTCTACTTATTTACTTATATTGTCTCACGTTTGTTACACATAATGAAATCTCTCTCGGTACATCCGGAGTCAGGGGGGGTTCCTTTTCTTTTCGGTAGCGTTTGAATGATTGCCAGATAATTTAAGGGGCAGATCTAAAATCATTCTGGTTTGTAATAAAATCTGTAAAACACATCAGGATTTATGCCACCAGAGGCCCTCCTGTTAGCTCAGGCAATGTGTTGTCCCAGGTATTGCATTTGTTATTAGCAGTCTTCTTCATTTATAAAATGTTTCGTGGCTTCAGTTTGATACCACTTCCAGCAATAAGGTTCAGTGCAATTTCATCCCCATTTCACAGGTGTGATTACCTAGAAATGAAGGTACTCTTTGGAGGCAGAAAGAAACAGCCAGGCCAAGTAATCAGCAGGGTTGCCTTTGCACACCTTGCCAGCTCTTTCTACGCTATGCCAGATATGAAATAAAAGGTCATTCTTTAACTCTGTTATGGTGGTTGTTTCTCAGCGAGATGCTTGACCTAAGAGGAGCCAAATCTACATTCAGTGTAGATCATTCATCAGCACATGTGTCCTGAGCCACAGTTTTTGTCCTATAAACTCTTCAAATATCTGCATGATGTCCTTCCTGCATTAGATTCCCCAGAAAACTCAGTGGATCCTGCCAGACCCTTTCACATTTGAATCCACAGGCAGTGTGAGTCCAACCCCAGTCCTGTGAAAGGAATGACAGAGGAGATGTGACTGATTGCCCAGGAGTTTCCCACTCCTCATGTTAGCAGCTTCAAAAGATATCTCCACATGGCCAGTGCCTCCATTAGATTAACAACACTCTGGCACCTGGCAAATCTTACACTTGGATTCTCATCTTCTGAATTTTGGCTTGTGTTTTCCTTCTCATTGTAGCTATAATTAAACGATACTGGAAGGAAAGAGAGGATCTGGGGTCTTTGACATGTAGATGTATGACATCTAATCTCTTTTTCAGGTCCTGTTTATGCAGAGATGATTAACAACCTGCTCCAGCCTCTGATCAGGGCCAAGGACTGCACTTTGATCAGACACAATGTGTTCCATGCCCTGCCAAACACGGCCAACACGTTGATAGGTCGGGCTGCCCACATTGCCGTGCTGGACTCTGAACTTTTCCTGGAGAAGTTTTTCCTGGTGGCAGGACTCAACTACTTCAAATAGTGCCTGAAGTGTGGGGTAACAGAGGCCAACCTTTCCATTGAGTGGAGGAGAATCCCTTAGCCAAAGGAGTGCAATGTTAGAAATGAGATCAGGTGGGACTTTCAAACTCTCCATTTCCATTTCTCTTTCAGAGAATAAAGTGCTATGGCTTTAACGCATTCAAGCTTCCAAGTATTGGTGCTTTTGGAAGAAAAAAATATTCCTCTTCACTTTTTATGTTCTTTGTCCACATAAAGACATGAGCCATTTCTGATGTGCAGAATCAGAAGGCTAATTCTCCAAGTGTGATTGGACCAATATAATTCCTGTTTTTTCCTGAATATTAAACCAGGAACTTGTCTGTCCTTGATTTAAAGCTTATTTGTGTATTAATGAAGCTATACATTTGTAGCACCTTTGGGGTAGTTAACACAAGAGGAAACAAGTGTATATGAACTCAGGTTAAAACCTCCTTTGTGATGAACTGAGAAGTCTGAAAACCATTTATGAAAGTTTCAGTATTTCAGGAAGAAAATATTTGTATGGTTCCATTACTGGTAATAATTTGTAACATACAAATTCTACATTCAAATAATGAAAAGGAGTTAAATATTTTACATAGAGTGAAGAAATATTGATATTTGTCTTTAAAAAGAAACCCCAACTGTAAGTTGGGAAGAATTTTATTCAAGTAAGAAGCTGCCAAACCAAGAAGAGTCTATTGGATTACTTGTAAACTATCAGTGGCATCTGTTAACATTTCTTCTGTTTACATTTATGGAGGATCATATTTGTGCTTGTTATAACCTTAGAGGTACAATTTTTACTTTTACATTTGTATCCAAGTACATTTACACCAACAATTTTATTTATTTATTTTTAAATTTATTACTCTGATATGGAATTCAAAATCTAGCCAGTTATACCCTTAAAGAACAAAAACACTTAAAAAAAAAAAGATTGGAGATGAAGAATGGAAAGGGTTGTGGGAAGCTTAAAAAACATAAGAATGTCTTCTTCAGATCCTCTGCAATAACCTACGAATGCTTTGTTAATGCCCATTTGCAGTGCTCTATAGTCCTAATTATTATATGGTGTTACAGGTGGATGGAACATTTTGAAATTTATTCATGCAAAGATATCCAAGTTGGTTTTAAGTGTTTGGAAAAGAACATGTTTCTCACTTTTTGATTTATTTTTTTTTTTGGTAAAATTTTCGTTTAGATTTTTATCTAAAAAGTATCAGATTTAAAGCGACAAATTTCAAGAACTTCATGTACATTTTCATAACATTTTGGTAAATTTTTCAATGTCACAGCAGTTTTTTCAAAAAAAGAGAAAGTGAATAATTCACAATTATTTTTGTTTGGAAGGCAGACAATTTTTTAATGCAAATATAATTTGTTTAAAAAACATAAACTAATAGGTCTGCATATCTTGTAAAAAATACTGTAAAAAAAATTACAAAGTTTGTTTTAGGTGTTGAAGCTCTCATGAGTGAATTAAGATCAAGTTAGTGGAGATTTCTGAAATAAGAGAATGAAAAACAAAAGCAAAACACCTCACAGCCATAGGGAAAGATTTCTACATGCAAAAAGTAAAACTACCTTTTTCTCAAAATTAAAAACTGAAAAACTTTAACAAAATTACTTCAAAAAAAGAGTTATTAGTAAACTGGTACATGCTGATAAAGAACAAGGCTGGTTTGATAATACAGACATGTTTTTAAATAGGAAGGAGCAAGAAGGTATGTACCAAAGAGTGAGGTTAAGGTCACCTGAAAATAAGAAGGTATGTTACATATTTACATATAAAAGTGTTGTGCCCTCATAAGGGCAGAAATTACACAGAAGGAGTTCCGTGGTGTTATTCAATGTCAACAAGCTTTTTAGACATTAAATATTACCTCAGTATTTGAATTAAATAGGTAAATACTATTTTCTCTCTCTTTTTTCCCTTTTTATAAATTGACAGTTAAAATTTAAAAGTCAGTTCTACCCAGTTAACAAATAAATTGTGTCAGGAATCAAGAACTTCTGGTTTCCACTTCTTATTTGGAAATTCTTTCACACTTTTCAGCCTGAGCTGTCTAGTGCCACCTACACTGACATATCACAGCTTACTTCTTCCTCAGTATATTGTCTAGAGAATTTTAAACATAATGGCACATTAAAGATGAACTGTTACATAGGGAAGGGATTTTGAGCCAGGACATGGATTTTATGTGAAGAATAAAAACAAAACAAAAAAACATCTCAAGCCAACATCAAACTTCAGTGTGCTGTATGAGGATCTGGTTCACTTGCAGAAAATGTTCAATGGTCTGCCAACAAAAAATTTTGAAAAGCACTTAGAAAGATGTTAGTTTACACCTATAAACATGCTTGATGTGTGTGTGTATGTATGTATATAGTCTGTATGAAGAAGTATGTTTATGTCAAAGTCTCACACACCAACTTTTGCAGTCCTGCGTGTAACGAGTCCGGCAACATCTGAGTGCAGTTGTTCTTCCACTCAGATGGGTGGTTCTTGCCTTGTGCGTTGGACAGCATTCCCAGCCTTTTGCTTGTATGATTGTGAGAGAAAGCACATGTGAAAAGGTCTCTGTTTTGCTGCAGAACTTGGTGGGCCTTTCCATGTGTTCACTTTGACATTCGATACTCCCACCAGTGCTGTAACTGATGGAGAATTATACCTGAAGCTTTTGATGCTCCCATATATAGAGAGAATTCTTCGATGGCTCAGTCTGATTTCAGAACTGGAGTTGGATTGTATGTGGTGTTGGATTAAGTCCATATCATTTATACCTTGTGGGATATTGCAGAGACCTTCTATGGAGCCTAAGAAAAATCTGAGAGATGTCATTCCTGTCAAATGATAAGACACAGATTTCATCTTCCTTCTGCTGACAGAACATTGTGGGATATATTGGCAGTAATGGTCTATCTGAGTTTTCATTTCAAGGTTCTCAGAATAACCTCCTTCTCTTTTTCTTCTTTTATTCTTTTTAATGGAATTTTGCCTTGATAATGACTGAATATTGTAAAACCACTTAATTTTGTACACTGTATTTCAAAGAAAGTTGTTGGACTTCATCAAACTATAGCCATCAGCATGGACTTATTTTCCGATTTTTTTGCTTACATAAAAAGAAGTATACAATAAGAATGATCTTAAAAAATATCAAAGTAAATGCATAGTTAACATCTTTGTTTCTGTCTCAACCTTTGGAATTTAAATGCATTGTCCTTTCACAGAAATCCTTTTCAAAAACATTTTAGTACATTTGCAGTATTGCTGCAAGGATTTCCCTGCAAACATCACAAGCTCCCCTTGATTTCATCTATCTTTGGGGGCAGAGCTTAAACTCTTAAGTGAAGCTCTCCTGTTTATAGAGGAAAAGACAGTTTTTCAAAACCTTGGACAGAGGAGACTCAAACACAGGTTTTTTGTAGCTTGTCAATGTTAGTGTTTGTGAGGTGAAACTCCCTGCAATTTCACGGGTTTCTTCAGTTAAGAAAAAAGCAAAAAACAGCATTCCAGGGTTGTTTCTTTAGCATGCAGGAAGCTTACAGCCGGTGTGGGGGATGTCCTGGCTCCACCAAGTGAAGTGCATTTGGCTGTTGAGGTTTCCCAAAGCTGGGGATGAACTATGGGCTACAGACCAGATGAGTAAGTCCTCCGGAAGGAAAGATGATAGACCACATGTAGGAAAAGAGGAGCAGAGACTGAGAGGAGCAGATCTCAGGGCTTTGAAAGACAGAGAAAATGGTAGGGGGAAGGAAGGAAGACAAATAGTTCCTGAAACAGTCTCTAGCATTTAAAAGGACTGGCATTAGCTGTTTTCAAAAATTTGAAGCACTTGAAACCAGAGCAGTTATAACAATTAAATGTATATGATTCTATGGTCACATGTTTATTAATATCTAGATAAATCTTTTCAATATTTTGGGGCTCCTAGAGCCCATTGTGCTCAACTTTTGAAAGAATTTAATATCTTCTGAAATGGATTTTTTTTTCTTAAATGTGGATGGAAAGAAATTGCAGTATTGACTAAGTGTGAGTAAATGAGCAACAGAATAACAAGTCTTTCTTTCTGCAACTGGGTTGAGGATTTCTAAGGAGGTGGTTTTCAGTCTCCTGGAAATTGAAAATCCAGTCTCCTCGATCCTCTGGAGATATTTCTGCTCAGAGAATTGTAGAATCTGGATTGTCTAATTTCATCATTTAATTTGTACATAAAATTAGTTGCAAAATGAATTTGTTCCAGGAAAATGAAAGTCTTAAATTCTCTATGTAGTCAGTAAAGAGGGGCAGGTACTACTGAAGGTCTTCAGGGGTGATCCTGTTTTCTGTTTTGGTGATGTTCATGATTACTTACCTCTATTGTCTGACGAACAGAACTTATTATAAGACTCACCTTTTAGGTATCTAAGACATAGACAAAAATTGGAGGCCCAGCATTTGAGGACTAGATGACATCTTTAATTATTAGCTCTTCAGTTTTTCATTCTTGGGTGCAAGTTTTGACTGTACACCTTGAACAAAAGCAAACACTGATGATATAAAAAAGGCTCCTTTAAAATTTGCAGGAAATAAGTCTTTTCCCAGCCTTCAATGGATGCTCATTTTCTCTCTAATGAAATTCATCCTTTGTTTTCAAAATCATATCTCTCCACTGACAATAGAGGAAGCTGAAATTTCTTAGCTTTAGGGATTATTTTCTAAAGACTTGAGACCTTAGCCCAGAGCTTTGGAATTACCTACAGGAATACTGAGCACTATTTCACTTCAAAGCACTTCATAAATATCCACTGACCGATCCTCTTCAGTGTTCCCTTGCGAGAGAAGAACCACACTTGAGAGAGAAGCTGTAACAAGACAGTGTGAAAACTGGGCATTTGAGCCAAAGTTTTTATTATTTGTGGGTTTCTCTGGTGCTTTTTGCTTGCTTTAAAAAATTGAATAAATAAGTGATCTTCTTTTATACCTCTGCATTTGATATAACTAAGTGATGATGAAGGAGAAAGGTGAGAACTTCTAATAATAATGTTAGACTCTTGTGAAGGTTTATGCAAATATCCCACGAAAGTTAACATATAATGAATAGTCATGAGACATTTCTGCAGCAGTCTTAGCATGCCAATGTGTGTCAGCCCAGCTGAATGATTATTTGCTTTGTGGTTTTAAATTTCCATTTATAAATTATCACCAAAACAGCCTAATATATTTCACTCCAGCTGGTTATTTAAATGTTAAATGTCATGACCATGGAGAACTCTCATGAAGCACTTTTCCTTATTTCAATATATATGTTTAGCAATTTTGATGTTGAGTGTTGTTATATAATTGACAGTTTCTGACTCATTTTTACCCCCTCCCCCAAATTTTCAATGTTTCTTTAATCATTGAATTGTTTTCAGGTTCTAAATCAGTAGAAATAGAAGTCTATTGAAGTCAGACTTTAGCTTCTTTAATGCAGTTGCTTTATAGCTGGAGAACCAGAGTCTCGGGGCAAAGAATCACTGAATTAAAAATTAGGCCATTAATGTTTGGAGTCATAAAATACATAGTCTGAGACTTGTTTAGCTGAGTTCACTCCTCTCTGGTCTGGTTTTACCTTTTGTGTCAAGTCCAACCACAGCAAAGTTGTGCCTCTTGTTCTGTTCATGGTTCCCTTAATTTGCTGTCCTTCAAGATGCCTAAATTGCCCTAAATAATTGTTCTGCTTTGTCCAGACATTCCCACATTTGCACAGTCACCTTTCCATGACCTGACTGCATCTCCTCCAGAGTCTGTGAACTCAGTGGAGACATGCATTCACAAATATATCCAACAGTGCCATTCCATTTATCCAGGAGCGGGATATCATGCTCACACATTCATTCCAGTCAATTTTCTCAGACCTTTAGGAGGACAGTTGTGCACCCATCCAGACATGTTATAGATGACAGAAAATTTCATTTCAGGAGCAACAGTTGGAAAGGTTTCAGTCCTGTTCAAAGCAGGGTTATCATGAGCATTACGGTGAAGTCAGCCCTGTTTTTGTCTTGCTGAGTCTTGAAAATATCTAGTACTACAGCTACTGTGGATTGCCTTTCCAACTCTTTGACATCACTCCTAAGGGTGAAAAAAAAAAATAAATCCAAATTGAAGTTTCTGATCTGCAACTTCTTTCTGTTACCTTTTCTTATCCCACCTTTTCATTCCATGGGGACAATCCTGCTTCTTATGTACTTGAAACTCCCTTTTCCATACCTTCAGACAGCTTTTTGTCACTTGGCATCCTTTGTGTCAGACTAGACAAGCCCAACTCAGCCTCTCCTCAGAAGCTGTGTTCTTATACCCCTCACTGTCTTGGTGATCGTGTCCAGTTTCTCAACCTTGAACAGGGTTTAGGAGGCTCCAGGCACTGGCAAACTTCCTCAGGTGGGAGCTCTGCTGCCAACGGGCGCCTTTTTCCATGTTCAGGAGAGCCTCAGTGGCTGCTGCCACTCATCACATCCTCTTCCTAACAGGCTCTAATCTAGAGCTGGAGCTGTTCTCCAGTTGCCACAATTGCAATCTTCCAGCCTGCAGTCCCTCATGAGTTAATCTTTACTTTGGGCACAGATGGTGAGAAAGCCTGATGAGACCAGAGCAGCTGATGTTTCTTCTCTGTTTCAGTAAGACTGTATCATACATGTGCACTTCCCTAAAAGAGATCCATGCACTGAATGGAAATACTTACAAAAATAGTTTAATCAGTATTAAATAGTCAGACTGCTTTAAATGCAGATGAGCCAGGCCTTCCCCTCATAGACTAAAAGCATAAAGAATAAATATGTATAAACTCTTCTTATGCAAAAAGTCACACTAAATTAACTTCTGTTAAAACCCTGAAACTTGATTTCTCTGCTTTTGAAAATTCAATCCTCTACTTTCACCCAAAGTGCTGCAGGATCCTCTTATCTGAGTAGCAAGCTAACCATATCTGTCTGAAATGGATTTGCACACATATGTGCCAGAAGTCCATTGGCTGTATGTTAAATTCATAGAGCTTCACATCTTCAAGTACCTTCTGCCTCTGAAAATATGAAGCTGTGACGCAGTGAATACGTCTGCTCTTACAGCAATCCAGCATGACTTCCAGTCTTTGAAAGATAACAGCTACAAAAACAAACTCATCCAAAGGAACAAAAAAATTTTCTCCACATAAAAATCCAGTCTCCAGTAATTTTTTTTTTTTAAGTGGTTGGTTTGAGAACTTAGATGGGCTCATTTAGTCTATGCATCCCATAAATGGGATTACACTCATAAGTAAACAACTTTTGGTGACGAAAGCTCCAATATTTCAAGCTACTAATTTAAGAAGTTTATCAGTCCTTCCTGGAAGCAAAAGTGTTAGCAGAAATCTACCTGTTCCACTCAAGGAGACATTGACTCTTTGCTACTTTTGTATAGATAAGACTGTGTGCATTATTCCCAACTGTGGCAAGATGTTAAGGCATTGATATCTTCCAATATCGATCAAAAGATATTGTCTGATAATCATCTGATACCAATTTCTGATACAGTATCATATATGCATCTACTTGGGCAGGAAAGGTTGAAGAGGAGACTGTGGGAAGGTTTTTCATCTAAGATGGGTAATCACTTTAAGCAAAAATGATAATATAAAGTTCTTGTATGCAATCCATACATTATCAGATATACTCTATATATGTATGTACCCAAAGTGTCTTTTCCCATATGAAAAGTATGTTTTTCCCATATGTGGTGGCTGTATGATCCCAGATGCAGTGTATACAAACCACACCAAACTTAGAAGACATCTGGTGGTAATCGTGGAGTCTAACAGGTTTCTGTTGCTTCTGGAGGGAATTTATGTTGCTTGTCCACCAAAGCTCCTTTGAAGGAACCATTTATTTACTTCATCCACCTCATTGGAGGAGAGAGATTGTTTTGTACAGTGATTTGTCAACCTCTTGGCACACCACTAGCAGACTAAACATATCTGAACAGTCCTGAATTTGATATGTGTTATCTACCACCTCCATGGTTTCCGTGGTCAATGCAACATGTCAAACTGAGCTGCCTGATCTCCTGAGAAGGAAGCTTATCACCATTTTTTAATTTCCCTTCACATCAATCCTCTTCAACCAAGTATTCATGTTTAAGCTGATAGGTCAATGATTTATCAGCTTTGCCACTCTTCTAACTAATTTTAGTCTTGTATATATTTGACTATGCATCCAGTTTGGGAAAGTAGTTATTTCTTTTTTTTCTGCAGTTAAATCTTCTTATGAAGTATGAGGAAGATCAGTCCAGACAAGCCATGGTATCCCTTTGTGACTGCATGTCTGGAAAAAAAAATCCCACCATTATAAAGCCACTAGTATTCTGTGGTGTATTCTACATTTATTTTCTACTGTGTTTGTTTTGCCAAAAAAAAGATACACTGATTTTTGTCCCATACCTGTTCAGGTCTCCAGGTGAGTCAAAGTCTAGATATAGCTCTGATAGACTGAAAAAGGAAAGATTAATCCTCCTTCTCTCTGGGATGGGACAAGAATGTGCCCCACCAAGATGGCAAAAATGATAGAAAAAGCAAAAAACAACTTTCCAAACCTTCCCCAACTGACCAAAATAAATCACTCCAGAATATTAGTGGATGTTTAGGGAAAGTATCAGGTCAAAGCCAAAACACAGATCAGTATTTTCCAAAACACAAAGTTCTGAAATAACTTGAAATTTATGTTGATGTTTTTCTACTTTGATTTGTCCCTAATAATAAAATTCCTTAAATGAAGAACATTTTAACATAGAACTTGTTTTCTTGGGTTTAAATGATAAATCTATTTATTATTGAGGGATTTTTTTTAGCCAGTCTTAGACTAAGGCATCAGTCATATTTATCAGTCCCTTAATATTTACTCAAGTCCTTTTTAAAAAAAAAATCCAATATTCAATCTCCATCTTTCAATTATGCTTAGCCAATTAGCCACAGTATCTGAGACATCAGAGACTCAAGTTTTCTCTATTTACAGAACTACCTTCAGTGAGCAGTGCAAGCCTTAACTGGAAAGCCCTGTCTCCTGGGAGATCTTTTTTCTTGTTTAGAGGGAACTTATGTTGAGGAGTCTAATTTAGTCAAATAAAGAAAGTACATGAATTCCTCTTTCTTAGTCCTCTGTTCCATGCTGCAGATTCACAATCAGGTACTTAAACCTTTTAATTTGTGTTATAAGCAAAACACATTTGTGAGGCGGGTCGTGACTGATGTCACACCTTTCCTTGTGTGCAATATACAAACACAGTTACTTTCTTTTAGACACTGGAACGATTATCATGGTTTAAGAGTCTTGGAACCCTTACTGAAATTCTCTTCAAAATTTATTAAACTTGTAACCCCCAAAATCAGATTTTAACTTTTTTAATAGTTAAAGTTAACAATGCCATCAGAAGTAACCTCAGTTTTACAGAATCTATTCAATTGGAACACTTTACACTGCTGGATCAATTCTCAGCTCAGTGGTAACACCTGAAACTGGATATTCACTGTTCCTCAACTGACATGTGAATAGAATTCTGTGGACAGGAGCACAGTTCTCTGAAGATACTTATCCTGTATTTTAAAGAGTTATGTTTTACTTATTCCATTAAATATTAAGAAAATATCTCTTGGAAATAAAACCTACTGATTCCTGTAAGTAATTAGCTACCAAAGTGGTTTTCTTTAAACATACTGTTGCAGTTTTTAAGTTAACAAAGTCAAGGCTAGAAAATTTTTAAAAGAAATTGTGTGGTTATTGGTGGGGTATTGTTTTGTTTTTTGTTTGTTTGGGTTTTTTTGGTTTGGTTGGTTGGTTTTGGTTTTGGTTTTTTTTGTTGTTTTTGTTTGTTTGTTTGTTTGTTTGTTTGTTTGTTTTCCCTTAGATAACCAACTGGCAAACACTATTGGGCTGAGTTTCAAATTAGCAATTTCCACTTTAAGCATTTTTTTTCCTCATAAAAATCCAAAATCAAGGGTTTGACCCTGACCTTCATCCTCATTTGTATTCTTGCACAGTGGCTGTAAAATGCTAGTGTTGGACACATGCCCATGTTTGTGCACACAGGCTGCAAAGCAAAGCATCAGAGATAAATCCTTCTCCAAGTACTTCCTTTGGGGCTGATTGTTCAAGACAAGCAATATGCATGATATAAGTGGTGCATGTAACAGTAAGTACAACCTTCTGCAAATATGAATTTAAAGACAGTAACTTGATACTGAGGCTGAACTTTGCAGATGAGTAGTCTATGGTATTTTTAATTACAATCATTTCTGTGGTCTGCATATGAGTAGAGCTGATTCTGTCATGTGATACTAGAGATTGGACTTTTAAATGAGACATTGTTACACTTGATTGAAGCAGTTATGCTTCTTGAAAATTGTATCTCAAATCAGACAGAAGAGGCAATAATTAGAGGCTGAGATCTTCCAAAATCTGTACTATTTACTTATTTATTTTTAAGACATCAAGATTTACAACACATGCTCCATCTGTCTCTCTCTAATTTACTTCCCTTTCCCTAATGAACATTTGTCAGCTACCACACACTTCAATTTTCTTTTACTATGTCTGTCAAGACTTAAGTGAGACTTATGTCGGAAAACCAAACCTAGTCTCACAAAGTGGAAACAAATGAAGTCGAATCAATTCCGTGACATTTTAGGGAACATGGAGATCCAAATCAATTTTCTTGAAATGTGGGTTCTGACTCAACAGCATTCACAAGGTCTTTACCAAAGGTCTGATCCTGAGAAATGCTGGTGGAAGGCACTCTTGATGTAATGGGCGAGATCCCCAAGTGCATTAATGTGATGAAGAGCTTTATACAGCCTGAGGATCTTGTGGAATGGTAACCAGCAGCATTCACGGCATCTCAAAATCAGACCACCAGAAGATAGCAAATGTCCTGGGTTTTTTTAAGGCTAATTTTCCAGTTGGTCAAATGTGTTTTAAAAGTCATGTCTTTTTAGACAAACGCAGACCTCTCCAAGGGATCAAGTCAATGGATTAATGTGGACAGATCCTTATAGGTTAAGGGAAAGGGCTTTTCATTTTTAAATCTACTACTTCTAATCCTGACCATACAAAAATGCTGAAGAAATCTGACATGGTCCCTTGTATAAACAAGATCATGAATGTAAAGCTTATAATGCCACTGTGAAATTTTAATGCTTATTTATTATGGTTATGATGAAACCTGTATAATATGATGATGATGATAATAATAATAATAGTAATAACAATAATAATGAATAGACATCAGTGCCAATATAATTCTACTATTTTTCTACATATGCTTTATTGTGGCATTTTGTGTAGCTTGTGTTATGTGTAAAGAAATGTCAATAAAATCTTTGCTTCCTTTTGTCTGTACTTTCTGTGGTTCTTGGTTGTTAACAAGTTCCCCAACTCCTTTTGTCCATGTAGGGTGTGGCAAACCTGATGACAGTCATAAAGAGAAGTGGAATAAAAGTTGCTCAAGTACAAAGAAATAGATGAGCTACATGATGGTCTGTAACTGATGCCACATCCTTGGAAGTGTTCAAGGCCAGGTTGGATGGGGCCTGGAGCAACTTGGTCTAGAGGAAAGTCTCTGCCCATGGCAGAGGAGTTGAAATTAGATGATCTTTAACAATCCTTCCAATCCAACTATATTGTGGTTCTATGATTCAGACTGTCCTTTTTGACGAATGAAAATCATCTCTCACTTACTGAATAGGTAATTATTAAATAAACTAATCATGATCTAAAAGCCCTTGAACAGGAAACTCTTTTTGACCAGTAAAATGAATGAGACCTCAAGTAACAAAACCCAGCAAATTAGCAAATGCTTGGACAGTTTTTTTTGTAGATCTTTTAGTATTTGATGTTTAAGAACTCATTTTAGGAATGTAATTCGTAAGTAGACATGAATTCCTCTGGACCCACATATGGAGATTGAGAACTTCCTTATACTCACCTGTACACTGTTATCAGGAAGTTACAGAAATTGGTGGGGTGGGGTTGGAGTAAATTGCTATTTCTTCATGACTCTGTGGCAATGTCTGCGCCAATTAACCAAACAAGGAAAGAGCAATTCTGCTTTTTGTATAGTCAAATGAACAGGGGTGATTGCCATAAGTTTTGTTCTTAACTCACAAATTTCCATAAAAATACATCTGTACTTAAAATTAGTCACAGATATACATCATCAACATAAACATCTGTTTATCCTTCCAGCAAGGATGTATCCCTCTCTGTCTATTCTATTAATTTTTCTCCAGAGATAATTACACACTGCTGATGGCATCACTGGTATAGTGTGGTATGATGGGATCCATCTCCAAGTATCTGTGCTGGGTAACAGAAAGGATGGAAGTGAAGCAGAGAAAAGTACAGTTCCAGCAGAAGTTTCCTTGTCCCGACTATTGCTTTAGGTTATTTCAGATCTATTCCAAACTGTCTTCCACAGAGACTCTAAAAGACAACAAATACATTCAGAAGTTGATGGAATCCCTGAGACAGAGAGAAAAGGAGTGCAAAATTTAGGGGACTGCTGCCTTCATGTTGGAAACTGATTAGCAGTCAACATGGGCTGTGTTGTTGTGCCTGTGTCTGTATAGATAGTTTTTTTCCTGACTCATTTCTCAATCATATCAAATGGCAAAGGGAACAGAAGCAGGGAAGGCATAATTAGTGCATTTGTTAAATGCAATTTCTTTTTGGTTATAATTGCATTCCACTCTCACAGACAGAAAATGAATTGACCTCACCTTAATCCAAACAAGTCATTTGTCCAACCTTAAAATGTTGCAGGAGTTGGCATATTCTCTGTGATTTGACAGAATGCTCCTCAAAGCAATCAGCATAAACAGATAAGCAGGTACTCTGGTCAGTGCCAGGAGAGACTCATTGTCACAATTGTGCAGGAAAGCCAAACCAATGCCAGTTTTATGATGTCTGGTCCAAACTGGGATTTTTAGCCCATTATTAAAAAAAAAAAAGCTAAGTTCCCCTCAGTATTGTTCTGAATCAAATTGTGTTAATATGGTAAACCATGTCCCCCTCAGAATCTAATGTGCTGAGGACTCCTAGTGAAGAAACACACTGATTTTATGTCATGGCTGTCCAAAATGAAGTGCATATTTTCAAAAAGTCTGTGGTACAGCCCTCACCCTGGTTAGGTTCTTATGGACACATGAGATTCACAGACCAGTAAAGTGAAATGAAAGCAGCGCTTTGAACAGGCCTCTGTCTTCTCAAAGACAATGGGCAGATATTTATAAAGGGGCAAAGGTTCAGTTTAGGCTTTGGAATACCTTCTTAAGGGAGTATAGCAGTAAGGGATGTATGTGCTCTTGAAACATGAGGAGAATCACAAATAACTTCATGGCAGGCATGAGCAATGTGAAATCACATGAGCTTTTATAGTCTTTCCAAGACTAGGGACAATCTGCTTTTTTTCCTTTATGGTTGGAGAGACAAATGCAGGTAACCTGGTAAAATGTGACTCTATATAACTCTAATGGGCACGGTAAGTCAAAGTGAATCTGGTCTAAAGCTTCTGCAACACTTGGAAACAAAGTACATTCTTCATAGCTTTAGCCTTTGGATAGCTGGGTTTTGGACCAGTTATCCCACATGTAAGTGATACCTGTAGCTTCAACCTGTGTTGCTTCTCAGAACATCTATTTTCTCTCTTTTTCCTCTAATCCTCATCTCCGGTACAAACACATCCTTGTTCCCTGCCCATTACCAAAGATAGAACCCAGTGTGATGAACAACTGACTGTAAAAGTCAGGAAGTAAATTCAAAGACTTAATCAGTGCAGACCTAAATGCCTATTTATACAATTAAGACCACGATTAGTAAACAAGCTAAAATTGGTCTGCTGGATTTTGATTTAATTATTGTTCTGGAATTGAGGGCTAATTACTGAAGAAAAGAGTAAGTGTGAGGTTTCTGCATTTCATCCTTGCAGGTGTCACTGGTCACACACTGATTTGTACAGAGTGGTAGCATTAGCAACCTGTTCTTCAGCCTGGATGGTTCCTGAGAGCTCACAGAGGCTTGATCAAGTTTTCATTATTGTTCTCTGAATAGTTTTCCTTTCTGGTTTGAGATAGAAGAGTGAGACATATATTCACATGTGCCCTCTCTCTCACACACACACAAACATGCACAGAGATAAGCATTAGCATCTACTACACTTACAGTTAATTCTGCTGTAGGCCTTAGTCCAAATAGGTAACTAATAGCTTAATGTTCATGCAAAATTGCATGCATTTGGAGAGACAAATGAAACTTGGACTGTGCTTTTCTTCCTTGAGTCATGAAGCTGAAAATAAGAATCAATATCCAAACTGGAAACGCTTTCATCATTGCTTAGTTTGCCTCCCTCTCATTACACATCTACTGCATTTTGTAGTCAAACTCACCCATTAAATAATCATTTGCTGCAATTGTTGTGCCTCTGTCTTGAATATGTTTATCCCATGAGCATCATGAGGTGTTTACTGCAGGGACTGCAGAGAAATATGCAGAAATATGAGAAGTCTGCCTAGCACTGTGCAGTAGGGCTAGATTAGCTCAGGAAACACTGATCGTGCTCAGTCAGGATTTTATTTAGACAGACCTGGTGATTTCTCTACCAAATTTCAAATTATTTTGGGCTTGGACATCAAAATCATAGAATCATCTCACTTTACATTGTACAAACTCTTACCACAAACACACAACTTACCTCCTTGTATAATCCAAAACTGCCACAAGCTTTTTAGCTGCAGTTATTTATGGATTACCCTGTCTGATTTTTAATGTGGAACATATACAGCAATGCTTCTCTAGTGCTGTGCACTACTGTACTAACTGTAAAAAGGCAGAAGGGAGCTCAGAAAGAGCATCCTTAAGAAGCTTTGATAAATCATAAAAGCAATCTGTACATGGCAGGGAGACACAGCTAGTCAAAAGGAAAGCTATTTTAAATCATCAGTAATAGTAACTGCAGACTCTCCCTGTCTGGTTCAGTCTGGGTTAGATGTGAACATTCCCAAGAGCATTTTGTGCTCTGTGGAGCTGTGATTGTATAACTGGCCTGCTGCCTCGTCTCCTTGTGAATGGCTTTGACAAGCAAGGTCTTTGGCAGAGTTAAACAGGCAGCACGTCGTTGCTTCCATTCTCAGTGTAAAACTCTGAATCCAGGCTGGCACCTGCATGTCCATGTCGTTTCCTCCACAGCTGAAAATCCACTGACTAGTGAGCCAGTGGGGTGGGATTAGCAGCCCCAAATAATCTGCAGTCATTTCGTGCACAGTAGGAGGGAAATTTTCAGAAGGAAAACAGGAGGGACAATGTAGATTTTGTTACTTTTATGTTGGCTTCCCAAGATGCAAATCACTAACATATGTTTTTTTAAAAAGCCACAGGGGCTGTTGGTCCTACAGCCAGTGGACAGTCAGGAGGAAAGCCTAAGGAAGAGGCCTCCTGCCCTTCCCAGCAGCCACACGATGTCAGTGTTGGCTCACGCAAATAGAATTAGTTGTGCATTCCCTTGACTGCCACTGTGCACCTGACCGGGCTGTGACAGGCCAAGGATATGATCTTGAAAGTAACTCAGCCTAGTGGAACACCATGCCCAGGTATGGAACTGGATGGAATGGTCATAAAGGGAAAGCTGTATGTTCTTCTGATGTTCAGTTTTGCCTCAGGTAAATAATTTCCCTTTCCTAGACAACTCTCATGTATCCCAAGGGGATATGAATCACAATTTTCTTGCATTTTTCCAATTATTGATGACATAAATTGGAGAATCAGACCCAGCATGTGGCTTAGTGCCCACAGATTGTTTTCATCACGACTTCCTTAGAAGTTGACTACTGAGTTCTCACAAATCTGATGCACAGGCTGTGCAGGGCTCACTGCTTCTTATTAAGAAATCTGTGAGCTCATATTAGAATATTGCACAGTCAAAAAGCATGGGGGCACAGAGCCTGCTGGAATTTAACAGGAACATCTCAATAGATCAAGCTCTTGACACAGGAATTGCCATGAGGCATTCATCAAATATCACCTTTGTGCATCTTACAGGCTTTCATTAAAATGGCCAGTGAATCTTTGGTATTAACATGTCCTCCCAGAAATGACAACCATTGCTTCACTGGAAGGGTTTCCAAGCATTGGAATAGAGTCCCCAGGGGAGTGGTGGAGGTACCATCCCAAGAATAATTCAAAAAATGTGTAGATATGGCAATTAAAGAACCTGGTAGTGGTGATGGGTTGGTGGTTGGAGTTCATGATCTTAGAGGTCTGTTCCAACCTTTAGGATTATATGATTCTATAATTCTGGATTTCTATATGAAATTTATATGAAACCTTGGATGTATTTTTCCACTGAAGAATATGCAAGTACTGAACTAGAAATTGAACAGGTCTGTTATTTTGCTGCTCCATTTCTTGATTTCTCCTTCAGTTTGAACATTCCCAACTATTTTAAGGAAGGCTGCTCTAGAGCTGGTATTGTATTCGGTTTGTGATCTGTCAAAGCTGAGCTGAGAGCACTTCCTGGATATATTCTGCAAACCTCCTTAGGTTCCTGGGTTTCTGGCATTCTAGAATTCCCTTTCTGTGAGATTATTCATACACAGAGAAAGATTAGTTCTGCTTTAGAAAAACTCTTTTGTTTATGTTATATAAATTCATGTTTTCTTTGTTGTTATTTATCTGATGATATAAACACACATACAGAAAAAAAAACAACGAAAATCCAAATCATAGTTAAATACTAAAATCCTCTTAAACTCCTTTAGCAGGAAGCCAGATGTTGGTGGTGTTGCAGTTAAGAAATAAGTTTCTATTTTAGTTTAATTTTTGATTTTTTTTTTAGGTATATTTGTTTAAAAGTCTTCCAGTGTGGTTGTCTCTGGAAAACCAGATACAGCAAGTGGACCAACTCCTCTCTCTTGCTCTGCTGCCAACAGCCAACATCTTGGCTGTTCTCTAAGAATATCAAAACAGCCATCTATATGTTTCCTTCCCTTTTTGTTAAAATGGATAGAAATTAATGGTTGTTAGAAACCCTTGAGGATTCTCCAAACTAGAATTCTCTCGAAGCATTCTAGAAAAATCTCAATATCGCTAACTGTTCTGCTTGAGATGCAAAAAGTTTATTTGTCAAATTTCCCTAGCTCAGGTCATATTCAAGTGTCACAGCAAACAGCTCTGCTCCAGAAATGAAATCCAAGGTGTCAGAACTAAAGTGGAAATATTTCATCCCTTCAGGCTTCCTCAGCAAATGACAGGATCACATTATACGACTGTTCTTCCTCTTCCGTTCCCTCTTAATCCAAAGGGAAGGAAGGAGGATTCAGGGTACAGACACTACTTTCTGTGATATCCTAAATGGGAACTAAAATCTAGTGTGAAATCACTTCTATGAGGGTGATCTTGCTTTCAATCAGCCTAAAGTAGTGAATGTCACAACCTCTCTATGAAAGGCTTTTTTGGACTTTTCATAATCAAATACAAGGAAAATGGAAGTTCAAGTCATGAAGAACAACCTCAGACACACAACTGTCCTGCTTTCTTCAAACTTACTGCAATGCCATTCAATTTCTCTTGGAAAAAATCCTCCACCACTTAAGAAAATTCCCATTGTACAACCCCAAACACCAAAACTTCCCTTTCTCTTTAGGACTGCTCTCAGCAGCAGCATGAGCAGAGTGCCCTCCTGTCCAGTGCACTTTCCATAAGAGTGCAAATTAATAATTCATCTAAATTTTCCAAAGGGGAACTGGAGTTGAATGAGTCAAATATTTTTTGCTATCAGAATGTTTATCAGTTTTATTCCCATTCTCTATGACAGATTTATTGGAAGATGCAGATCCAAGGAGTGCAAAGTCTGCATGGTGGTCCTGGCTCTCAGAAGAGTTTGTGGTGCAGTTTTACTGCACTGAGAAAGCTCTGCTTCCCTTAATTTCCCTTAACAAGAGTAGGATACTCTTTTAGGTCCAACTAAGCACAGTGTCTTCAAGAGTCGGGTGTAGCATCCAAGTCAGATGGCAAAGGGATGAAATAGGTTATCAGAGGCCACACCAAGTACAATCCTAATGCAGAATGAAAGACACAAAGTAGAAGGAATTAGTGAAGAACACTAAAATAACATTTTAAAAAAAAGAAAAAAAAAAAGCTTTAGTTAGAGACCAACCAGTCAACTCTCTGTCAGAGGTTGTTAAAGCTTTATATACATTTATTAAAACTACTTCATCTCTCTCTGCAGTGCTCACCCTTCACACATCATCAGGCTGAAGTGCTAAAAGAAACAAGTAGAAACAAAAAAAACCAAAATAGAGATCCTGAAAACACTCATTAATCACCATGTTTTAACCATCTGATTAATCTTCACCAGGGCAATTTTGAAGCAATCTTTCTATTAGACAAGAGTGCTCATAGGGTTTGTAGTTTCAAGGCTTTTTACAGAAATTCTCCAGTGTTTCCTCAATTAGTGCAAATATTGACCTCTCCTTTGAACAAGACAAAATGGAAAAGTGGAATCAATTAAACATATTCTCTGACTGCCAACTGAGGGAGCAGAGGTTTCAAATGAATCCTAAAGGAGTACTGGTGTGGTGAAGAAGTATCACTGCTCCACTGGTTCTCTCAGGGTAAAGGAGTTTCAATATTCCCTCAGCTGTTTTGTAGGCTGTTTTCATGAGGAAATGAGGCACATGATGTCCTCTTAAGCATTGCAGCTGGATTCCAATTTCATCTAAATTTAATGGGGGGATAGAATTCATTTAGGTATTAAGTTGTCACTCTTGTAACCAGGAGAACCCACCAGAAAAACAAAACAAAACAAAACAAAAACAAAATAAAACTGAAGTGCAAGCTTGGTCTTTATCAGATAAGTTAATTTGCTCATTTTGTTTCTAGCAGTAGAGTAATTCAGCATCAGTGTAGACTTAATTTATAATGATTATTTACTGCATTTGAAAGTAATGCCTGACACGAATAAATCTAAACTTATTGAGTAATTCCTGTTAGTTGTTAAGTAATAAACTGAACTGTGGACTCTCCTCTCACTCTAATTTCCTCCCTTAAATTTTTAAAACACATCCACACTGTCTTGCTAGTAACTAATTAATATTTATTTAGCCTCCTGAAAGGAGTTAGCATTTATAACTGTGGTCACTGTGCTCATCTGAACACTAAACCAACCTCAATCTACAGTATAAATATTGAGGGGATTAAAATATCATGATTGAAGAGGTAAAAGTTATAGGCAAAAGACAAGATCCAAAATTTTGCTCAGATTGATGTCCTGTATTTCTGCATTCAGCCTGGGCTCACAAGTTAAGTCTTATTTTAAAGTAGAGAAAGAGGCAAAAAAATTCACCAAAGGTCTTGTTCAGACACTCTTTCTTCACCAGTGGCGGAGGTGGATGATGTTCTCACTGATCAGAGTATCATGTGCACTTTGTGGGGTTATAAACAGTTACATCAAATGCAAATAAGAGACAAGTGATTCCCAAGGTACTTGTCCCTCAGGGTACCCACTCTCTCCACTACAGTAACTGGTTTTGAATACAAATATTAAATCTGCCTTGGAAAACCTGATGGAACCCATAATTTCATCTCACATCTCCTGCTGTCACCACAGGCAGGTCAGTACTGTCAGATATATATTTATATTTCTTAGCCTGTCGTACTAACCCTTCCCACCAGGTTGAGCAGGTTTTATCCTTCAGCCAAACCAGAGCTCAGTGGCAAAACCCACTCTTGCTTTGTTATTTGGAGTTTGACAGTTATTTGACAGTTATCTGTCAAATTGCAACTGATATTTTTGGACAAAGTGCATGTTAGAGCTCCCAGATGCAGAGGGCTCCTGATGGGTGTTGGTGTAATGGGCAGTTAGCTCAGCTTTCCTGGCCATTACTTCCTACAATACCCTGGTGGGATGAATAACAAATTGTCCGTGATATCTTCTCTCTTCTGAGGCTTTTTTATGCTTAGCAATAACTACAAATTCTGACAGAACTAGCTGGGACTCCTCTCAAATGAAATGTTATTTGGGGGAGGATTGTGGGTGGCTCAGTCCTAGGTCTAAATTATATGGTGTGCTTGCTTCTACAGAGCAGAATACAACACTATCTGGTCTGACCAGGAAGCAGAGTTACTTTGTCCAGCCTCTGATTTTACATGGACCATGTAATTGTAGCATCTAATCTGTTCAACAGTCCCACCTGACCCTGGCCCTCAGTCTGTCAGTCTTCCTTCAGTGATGTGACTGTGGATCCAGCCAGACCCTGAGAACCTGCTCAGTTCTGCAGTTGCCTTCCCTGAGGATTCGTGTACAACAGGCAGTTGATCAAAACCTCTTCTTTGTGTGATCATACCTGTTTAAAAAAACTATTATGATGACTTTGACAGGAGAGAAGGCAGGCAGGCAGGCAGGCAGGCAGGCAGGCAGGCAGGCAGGAAGGCAGGAAGGAAGGAAGGAAGGAAGGAAGGAAGGAAGGAAGGAAGGAAAATGGAACTGATATAAAGGACTAAAGCAGATAATCAAGGGATCATATAAACATAGAATAGTTTGGATTGAGAGGGACCTTCACGGTCATCTAGTCCCAACCCTTCTGTTATGGACAGGGACACCTTCCACTAGATCCGTGTTCTCAAAGCCTCATCTAACCTGGCTTGAACACTTCCAGGGATGGAACATTCACAACCACACTGGGCAATCTTTTCCTGTGCCTCAGTAGTCTCACAGTAAAGATTTTCTTCCTAATACCTATTTTAAACCTGAGCTCTTTCAGTCTAAAGCCATTCCCCCTTTTCTGGTCACAACATTCCCTTGTAAATGTCCCTCTCTGGATCTCTTGCAGCACCTTTAGATACTGGAATGTTGCTATAAGGTTATCCTGGAGCTTTCTCTTCTCCAGGTAAAATATATTCTATCCTGTGGATATTACCATATTTAAAAAAATTAATTACAGGAGAATGGATGTATAAAATATTCTTTTTTGAATACTCAGGCTGGTTTTGTTGCAACATTATGTTCTCCTTTTCCTGTGAGAAGAGAAAGGCAGAGGTGGAAAGCACCTGGATCTTCCCTCTGGCTTTCTTTATGGCACACTCCAGAGGAGCAGGGATGAGCTGCTCACAGTCTGATATACTGTACATCATCAGTGCATGTATTCACAGGGCAGAAGTGAGTCTGGAGGCAAAGAAGTGATTCTGAAGAGATACAGATCCATTTATTGAAACAGATTATCATGCAATGCTTTAAAGATTAAGAATAAAGATTGGGGAGCTTGCAAATCCAAGATAAAATTCAACAGAAGTCAAATAAAAAGGTCAAGACAAAGTAACACAACAATTCATTTAAAAGACAGACAAAAGGTCATGGATCTTATCTGTCAGATTAGATACCAGTGAAATCTCATCTGAAACTGAATGTATAGTGCTGGCCACTCGTGGCCAATCAATCTTCAAAAATGATTAAATAAAATAAGGAGATGAAAGAATATATAAATAGAATAATATTAGAACAGAGAAGTAGGAAAACCTTTCAAAATCTAAAGAACTTGGCTTTAGTCTTAAAAGAAGTCATCACGTTGAAAGGGGCAGGAATGCTGCCTGTAAACACGCAGGAGGTCACAGGGAGAAGAAGAGGAAAAGGATGCGACAAAAAAGAAAACCTCTTATAAACTAACTATGAATATAATTTGGCTGAATAAAAGAGGCTTCCAGCCACCAAGCACTATGGCCTGAAACAGTCTTCTGGTGGGAATAAAGGGGAGTGGAAGCTGAATTTGCCTCAAGGTGCTGGTCAGCGATTTTGTAAATGAGGTTCCAGGACTCTTCTCTGCAAGCTGAGATAATCCTTTCAATCAAATATCAAACGTCTATACAGACCTGTGTCTCCAAATCATAATTTGATTCTCGTTATGTCTCAGAGAAGTGAACTTTTCTCCTTTCAGCAAATTTTTCTAGATAATAAAGTAATTGTTGGTAATAAGAAATAAAAGTGAAAGTGGAAGTTACTGCTGACTACTCATAAAAATGCTCATGGTCATCTATGAGTGAAGAAACAAGAACAGAAATATTCACAGTTGCAAACATAACAAATTCCACAAATAAGTTGAAATTTGAGGTTTGCTTCTAGAGAGAAGTAGGATTTTTTCCTGCAAAGATATTCATAGCTTAAGTTTGTGGAATGCATGAATGATTTGACTTAAGTCTCATCCTTTGAAAATCAAAGTTCCATTTGCCTTCAAAATGATCCAGAAACCTATGCCATTCCAATACCTAAAAAAAAGAAATAATTTTTCATTTGTGCTGCTGTTTTTCAGAGCACTTTGCTTCAGGGGACAAAAGCTGTGAATATGACTTGGAATATTGCTAATCCTTTGCCAATTAGGAAAATTTCTATTTAGAGTACTTTTCACTCACACTAGTGCAGTACAATTCACAAAGAAGAAAATTACTGTGCTTGCTAAAAACATGTGCATGCCTGCATGGTACTGTGGTTATCCTTCTGTCCCTTGATGTGGACACACTGGGCTTGCAAGTTTCAGTCCTTACCTCATGATCTGAATGTCTAACTTCCCTTTTAAATCAATTGTCAATGAAGATACATGGTATACTGCCTAGTCATTCATGCAATGCCATTAAATTTCATCACAAAACCTGAGTTTTTTACTTGTCAAATATGCCCAGAAGGAACCACAGAGACTCTGTAGCATGTATTTTACCAACAGCAGAATTTCACTGGCTGCTGAAATGCATTATGTCCTAATTTCATCCAGCCTTGGACCACATTGTGTTAAGCACTGCAACTTAACAAAGTTACAAAGAATATCTCGCAGTTTCTGCCCTGGAGCCCCTGTGATTTTAAAGTATGACCAAAAGGTAACTGGGAACTTTCAGAAATTGAACAATCTGCACAGGAGAAAACTGTCAGCTTTCATGTGCTAGACAGGCAATTGAATTACCTTCTTGAGTTTGATTTCACTTCCCTGGGACCAAAACAGGATGAAATCTGTAGTCGTTGAGAGAAAAGCCTCATCAGCACAATGAAATGGGAAAATAACTCTGAAAGTAGTGCTGAGGTAAAAGCCCTTCCACTCCTGCTTATCCTTCCAAATGGCTGGGGGTGAGAAAGAACATGTTGCTAACTGTGTAATGAGGCACAGATTGAAAATTGCTTAAAAGCCTGTGCACAGTAACAGGGAGGATTTTACCCAGTGGCACTCTGAGAAAATTATTGTAATTGCACTTTTTAGTTATTATCAATTTGGTCTTCAGGACCTCAGTAAGTGCCATTAGACATCTGCTGTGGGACAATTCTCAGCAAGCAAAAAAGCCACCAAGTCTTTTAAAAAGTATAAATAAGTGGGGAGCACACATGGTGGGTATTTCCCCCACCCCTTTTTTTTTTCTTTTTTTTTTAAATTCCTTGCAAATAACATTATGGAGATATTTTTTCTTTTTCTTTATTTTTTTTTAAACTTAAATATTATTATTATTGGTGCGAGTTGTCAATTGCTATTTGCTGTAATAAATGCTTTCCAGGTGAGTTAGACAGCATGTGTTCTACTCATTTTAATCCGTCTAATAGCTGAGCATCTGACTAAGATGAATTTCTAAACAAATGAAGAAAAATATGTTACAGGTTAGTAGAAGCTGAATCTCCAGGCTCCTTAATTTCAGGATTTCGTAACCCTTAGTCTGCCATAGTACTGCAGGGGTACTCATATAAAAAGAAGGGGAAATAGAGAGAAAAAGGGTTTAAATCCAGAAAATAATGGGTAGATTTAAAGGGAAAAAAAAAAAAGAAGATTATGATCCTGATGTCTTCACTGTGGGAGCAGAGGGAGAAACAGGAAAGGCCTTGGTGCTGGGCAAACACTGTTCAGCAATAGATAAAACATGAGTGTGTTACCAGTATGGGTTTGATCGCAAATGTAAAACACAGCTCCTCAGCAGCTGCTATGAAGGATGTAAACTCCAGCCTGACCAGCCTAGGCAAAAATATTCACAAGGAGGAGCTCAGAGGGTCAAGATCTGAGTCCTAGGTCCCCTTTCACTGTAAGTGTCCTGTATCCCAAGGGGGAATCCCTATGTCATTCCACAGCCTGGGCAGAGATGCTGCCATCCTTCCTGTAGGGGAACTGGTACTACTGCAAACATGGCAATGCAAAGTGTGTGGCTGCAGGTGGAAAACAGTATGAGAGAGCAGAAGCTCATAGTGAGGATAATCAGCACCCAGTGTCACCCCTACTCTGGGGCTGTTTCAGTTTGGTTTCCAATGCTTGAATAGCAGAAATGAATGAAGGCTACATGTACACAATTAAATATGCTGGGACTTTCCCCTGGCAATGATACCACTGGCATACAGTGATCAATATTTACCCTATCAAACTCTCTTGTTTTCCAGAATGGGATGGCTGCATTTAATATGCTTCTTGGAAATGGCCCATGGCCCCCTCACTGAGTAGTTAAGTGCTTGGGACCTGTCAGGGGAGTGTTAGTTGGTCCTGTCTGAAACAGTGCCAGGCGCTATATTAACAAATCAACAGTATGACACAGCAAGTTGCTGTCAGTGCCCAACTAGGATATAGACATAGTCAAATGGCCAGTGGCCTAATTATTTGCTGTGGCTATTTATGATTGCCAAGTATCTGTGGCAACCAGAAGTTATTCTGCCCAAATTGACCCACCTCAGTGAAGGTGGCTCTTAGATGAACCCAACCTCAGAAGTGCTGAGGCTTCAAATAGTTCATCAGACCAGTGTTGAGCGAAAGAGAAGACTCCTCCCTTGGATATTGAGTGATCCCCTTGCAGTAGCCATACCATAGGAAATGCAGGGTTGGAATGGCAGGAGGACAGGGAGGGATCCATCCCTCAGAAAAGTCTTGTTCCCTCCCCTCATGTGGTCTGCTTTTTGCCCAGGCAAGGCAATAAGGTAGGACAGCAACAAATAATTGCAGAATGATACTTATGGGAATCCTTGCTTTGCTCTCCTCTGCTCTACATGGTCCCTGTTTTCACATGTTGTTAAATTAGGACACTACATATAAACAAATATCTAACTCAAACCTTGTCACAGAAGTAGTACCCTCAGCCTCTTGCTTATTCTTTGCTTTTTTTTTTTTTTTTCCTTACCTTGGGATCAAACATAAAGCTGCTCCTCTCAATCCTTTGAATCTTGGTAAGACAAAAGGGTGAGCCTTGAAAATGAAGGTAACTGCAGAAGAGCAGGCAGATATTCACTTCACAGCAACCCTCTTGGGCTGTTTCCTGTGCTTTTTCTTCTCAGTTTTCCCCCTGATCAAAGAGCAGACTCCACTGCCTGCATAATACATGAAGCAGCGAGCGCTGACAACATGCTCTGGCTCGGAGAGCTCGAGAGTGTGTGGGGAGACTTTGATGTCTGCATGCTCTGAATGGCCCTAATGGAAGCTCTTCCTCTGATTGCCCACACACCCTTCAAACCCCTGCTCAGGAGCAGAACTGAAGAATTAGTTTCCTGACTTCTTTCACTTGGTTGGTCTCTTTTTTCTCAGCTGAAGGAGTCATCCTGACTAGGGCCATCTGGTGCCTAAGGAAGCATGCAGAGGACAAGATTGCTGTAAACACAGTGAGGGATTAAAGAAGCAAGAAAACTTGTTTAGTGACACCAATAGAGATGGGTAAATACAGGGCAATATCTCAGAGTGGAGAAAAAGCATCCCCTACCACTGGAAAAAGGAAAGAGATTAGCTTCCAGCACTGAGGCCATGCTTCATGGTAGGCTTCTACATGCTTTGAAGCACAAGCCTGAGAAATTGAAAAGGAAACAATCCTTAATCCTGCTTTTTTACGATTTAGTGATAAAGTCAAATCCACTTTGCTCTAAGTAGCTCAGCTGTTTTTTAGAAGCCAGGTTATTTCCAGACATACAAGGCTATGCTTATGTAAAGAGATCGACATTGTTACTGGGGCAAGGGGAGGAGACGAGCAGGCAGTGGTGTGTGGGAGAAGTTTGGACACCCTTTGTAGAGGGCTGCCTTTTTTAATTTCCTTATTGGTATTGTTGCTATTTATGTGTTGGACTATTCAGGGAGTGGTGAGTAGAACAGGAAAAAGAAATATTGCAAAGAAAAGGCATTTTGTCCATTTATACCAAGACGTCCTGCAAGTCCACTCAAGAGATTCCTTTTTTTTTTACTTCCCATTAAAAGAACATTTTTTTTCAGAAAAAAATAAAATCTACTGTGCCCATTCTGTCCAATATGAATGATGTAGTCTTAATTACACATGACCCATCCTGTTGAAAAAGCCCATCCACTTATTCTCTGAATGGCTGCTGAGCACACAGGTCTTAAAAGCATCATGCCAGTGCATTTCAAGCACTCATAGCCCAGGGAAAAAAGCTAACTACAAAAGGATAGACAGCTATAAAACAATTAAAATTCTGCATAAACACCATTACAATAATTGATCTTTTAAATCAGGAATCTTTTACAGATCCGCCTTGACACTGGAGGTTTAGAAACAGGAAAAAAATAGCTTGCAACATATGTAAAAGGGAAAGGCACTGGAATAGGTGCATTCCATGGTCATTCCACTTGTACTTCTAGAGTTCTAGTGATGGCACTAGGCTCATATTAGTCATTACAGAGAGTGGGATATTCAAGATGATGTATTAAAAAATGAGTTTTCATTGGTTAAATAATAAAATTTTGTTAGCAATATCTCTTTTTTTTTTTTTTAATATAGATTGAAATGGAAGCTATTAAATGCATGGCATTTTACCTGCCTGAGAGCAGTCTGCTTTCAGAACTAAAATAAAAGACTGAGATATAAACCTTAAATATGAACACCATGCATTTTCACATTTTGGAAAATATTTTTAACTAAAAATCCTCACAATTACTATTGTTGTCATTTGATAATTTGCAAAAACCTTGGATGATGATTTTTTTCATAAGTGGGAAGCAAAGCCTTTTAAAGGTTCTGAAGTATCTAATGACCAAATTCAAGGTATTTTGCAATTTCTGCAGTCACCAAACTGCACCTGATGAAGTGAAACATCACCTTTTAACACAGCTTCACCTGTTTATTGCTACCAGAACACTGTAGTCCAGTCTCTTTACAGATACAGATACTGCAAATATATCGGGGGAAAGGCTGTGAGCTGAAAGAGTGCAGGTTTGCATTAGATATTAGGAAGAAATTAATTTCTGTGAGGCTGGTGAGGCCCTGGCACAGGTTGCCCAGAGAAGTTGTGGATGCCCCATCCCTGGAAGTGCTCAAGGCCAAGTTGGACAGGGCTCTGAGCAACTTGGTCTAGTGGAAGGTGTCCCTGTCCATGGTGGGGAGGGTTGGAACTAAATGGCCTTTAAGATCTCTTCTAGGTTGAAGCATTCTATGATTCTAGGAAACAGCAATTCTGTAGCTTTCTCCAAAACCCCTATCCTATGGAAACCACCCTATCAATACATTCCTAATGTCACCCTTCCCACCTGCTCTGTGATACCTTGCCTCTTGCTATATGTGAATCTCAGGGAATCTAAAAGATCAAGTGGAGCATGTCATACTCCAGACACCTACAGCTCAGAGTGAACCCTTTCAGTGCTCTTTGCATCCCTTATGTCCAAGACAATTTTCCTTTGCAAAAGAGAGGCAAGAGGTGACTGCTTACCTGTGTCCCATGGCAGGCAGCAGGACAATGCATTTTTCTCTTTCTCTTACTTTCTCAGTATTGTGTGTCTTTTTCCCAGTGTTATTCCTGTCCTCAAAGACTCTCTAAGGTGGTGTCTTAATTCTCTAAATACTGCTTTGAGGTGACCTGCCTATCTTTTATTGAAACTGTCCCTTACCCTTTGTAAAGTCATATCTAAACAGAAATGATCCACTGCATCTGTGTAAGAAGCATAAATGACATCATAAGTAACTCCAGAGAATCAACTGCAGGACTCTCAGAGACAGTGTCAATACAGCAATGGAAGCTCTTTATTATTTTCCTGAAAACTCCCCTGACAGAAAAGGTGAAACCAATAGTGATGCAACACTACTAAATCTGATTTGTCATTTGTCAAGGCTAGGGAGAGGTATCTTGGATTTCTGTTTTGTCTTAAGAGTGAGAATCACCCTGAGAATGATCTGTCATTACTATTTTTATTACTTTGATGGATTTAATAAACAGCATACTTTAGGATGAAAGCTCAGTTGTATTGAATGAAGTGTGCATTCTGTCTGAAAATCTGTCATCTAGGCACATGAGAAGTAAGTATGTGAGATGTGCCTGAAAGTTGAGATACCCATATCAGAACATATCTTGAGAAAAATAAAACAACAGTAAACAACCCCAAAGATGGTGTGGTGTGGATGTTTCATTTTCAGAGGAACTGGGGAAATCTGTTAAAAATCTATTTAAAAAATAGCTGCAGGAAAGATGTTGACCAGTTTGTACTTTTTTATTTTATTGACTTTTTCTTGTTGTAGTGAGCTACAGAATTCTCTCTAATTAAAATAAATGGGTGCGTATTCTAGAGAGAAATTTGCTAAAGAAAGATTTAAAGGAAGAAGTGTTCTGGAAATCAGATTTCATAGAATCATAAAATAGTTCAGTCTGGAAGGGACCTTCACAGACCATATAGTCCTACTCTGTGGCCATGGGCAGGGACATTTTTCTCAAGATCAGATTGTCCCCTCTGGTCCAGGCTTGAACATTGCCAGGAATGAGGCACTCACAGCTTCCCTGGGCAACCTTTTCCTGTGCCTCACCACTCTTATTGCAAAAAAAATTCTTCTTTAAATCTACCCTTTTTCAGTTTAAAACCCTTACCCTTGCCCTATCGCTACATGCCTTTGTAAAAAGTCCCTCTCCAGCTCTCTTGCAACCCCCCATTTAGGTAATGGAAGGTGATTTAAGAGCTCCCTGGAGCCTTCTCTTGTCTGGGATGAACAACCCCAACGTTCTCAGCCTGCCTTCACAAGAAAGGAGCTCCATCCCTCTGAGCATCTTTGTGGCCTCCTCTAGATCTGGTCTAACAAATTTAGGTCATTCTGTGCAGGGGACCCCAAGCCTGATTGTAGCACTCCAGGTGGGCTGTCATGAGAGTGGAGTAGCAGAGGTGAATGACCTCCCTTGACCCACTGGACAGGCTTCTTTCTGTGCAGCCCAGGAAGTTTTCTTTGTCCTTAGTTCTTACCTTCCAGTGAAAATATGTCAAGAGAAATCTTAATGGGTGAAGGAGGAAGGCAGAATGAAACAGAAAAGGCAAATTAAATTAATTAGGGAAACTTAAGCTGGACTTTCAAATACAGGTCAAAGCAACCCTGTTGAGATGTGCATATTCGAAGTAGAAGCACTTTTCTTTCGCTTCCTTTTTTTCCCACTGTCAGTCACCATCTTAATCTAAAAAATGAGATTACATTTAGCTGGGGATTAGGCCACAGTAAATACCACTCTGCTGTACCAGGAGCACTTTGTTCAGGGGCTGTATTAGTCTTTATGTTAAACTCCTGTTGTCTTTATTTTTTTTACTAGGACTGCTTTTCTGCTACCCAAATCCTCCCATCATACCTTTCCAATTTAATCAGGACACACAATACAGAGTGGTCATAGGAAAGAACAGAGCTCCACCTTGGTATATGTTTTGTGTCTCCATAACTACTTATAGGATGTTCTGGGGAAATATTGATCTCAATTAGACACAGCCTCCTACATTAATTCAGAGTTAACTACATGTTAATTTCTTCAGTCATTAATAATGTCCTTTCTCATGCTGTGTTTTGAAAGGACAAACAAAATCTCCTTCAGTCTGCTTTGACAACACGGAAGCGACTGACTTGTAGTGTTGGCTTTAGGATTGCCTGAACTGAAGCCTAGAAGACAGTGACTGACAAGGAAGAAAGCAAATGCACATTGATCATTCTAAAATATCAGTAGAATGAGATAGTTGTAATAAAGATATAATCGGTAAATATACATATTTAGAAATACGTATGTAGATATGCTTTATAGCTGGCAAATGTTAATTTCTGAGACAAAAGTGAATTCAAGTGAAAACTTCAGTCACTGCTTATATGAAAAACACAGTCTCAGATAATATCTCCAGTTTAAAGGGATCCATTAAGATCATGGAGTCCAACTCCCTGCTCCTTTCAGGTCTGCCTCCCACTAATCCATATAACCAAGATCATCATCCAGCTGCTTCTTGAACTCTGTCAGGCTTGGTGCCATGACCACTGTCCTGGGAAGCCTGTTTCAATGACCAAACACCCTTCAGGAAAAGAACCTTTTCCTAATGTCCAGTTTGAACTTCATCTGACACATTACTTTGAGTCCTGTCACTGGTCACCAGAGAAAGGAGATCAGCACCTCTTCCTCCACTTGCCTCTTGAGAAAGGTGCAGAACATGATGAAGGCACCCCTCAGCCTTCTCTTCACCAGGTTGGACAAACCAAGTGACCCCAACCACTCACTCCTCCTGTCTTGCCCTTGAGGCCTTTCACCATCTTGGCCACCCTTGTCTGGACACACTTGAAGAGTTTTATATCCTTGCTATACCGAGGCCCCCAAAACTGCCACAACGTTCCAGGTGTGGCTGATCCAGCACAGAGCACAGTGGGACAATCCCCTCCCTCACCCAGATGGTGATGCTTTGCCTGATGACCCCCAGGACAGGGTTGGCCCTCTTGACTGCCAGGGCACTGCTGGTCCCCAGATCCCTTTCCACAGGGCTGCTTTCCTGCCTCGTGTCCAAAAATTACATTTTCTGTCATATGTGTCATTAGATTGTGTCATCAGGTCAACTTCTTCCCCATTTTATACATAGAAAGTATGCCAAAAAAAGTCAGTGAAGAAGTTTCTTCATAGTTATGCAAGAAAACAAACCCATGCATTTGACAAACAGTGTATACTAAGCCTGTGACCTAATCCCTGGTCTACTCAACTAGGTCTTGGCATCTGCTTTTCAAAGGAGAAAAAAATCTGCAATTCAGCTGAGAACTGTGTACTGCATAAAAATGCATTTTCATGGTACAGTTCACTAAAATGTAATTTATTATATATTCAGGTAGGTGACAGTGCTGTGAAATGTCAAATGCTTTCATTTTTTTTTTTTCTTTTAGAGGGTTTTTAAATATTATCACAGAAAAGCTGCTGTTTAATTGAAATTCCTATTACCGTCACTCAGACAAACAGAAGGATTAAAACATCAATTACAGGGTGATTATGGCACTGTTCTACTTTGCAGGATCTGAAATTAAATACTTAAAAATAAACTTTTGTGGAAGAAACTGTTGAGGAACTATTTGAGGAAACAATCCTGAGCTTAATATATGAAAATTTTATTTTTGAACTAATTTTATATGTTTTATATTTTATGAAGAAGATGAATGCTTTTGCTTCTGTTTTGGAGAGTACATGTGTACCAGCAAAATATCCTACATTAATAAAACAAGGGATAAAACTCAGGAACATAAGTTTTCCCCTAAATAATTTGTGCAAATTCAGCCTCTAGCCCATCAGCATCCGAAAGAGACATGAAAACAGATGCTCATCTTTGCAGCTCAGGCCTTCCCCTGAGAGTGAAATATAGCTACTGGGGACAGTGAAGGTGCTGAATGTCCATTACAATTTAAAGTACAATTCTTTTGCTGAGTGCACATAAATGTGTGCTTTTATACCCCATCTCAGTCCGAAACAGATGTGGCCACTGCACTCCCGGGGTGCAGAGGTCACGGATGATATAGAAAGGAACTTCCTTCCTGAGTTGTGTGTGGGTACGTTTGTGGGGATGTGGACACAGCTTCAATACAGAAGATTTTCCTGAGGTGGATCATTCAATGCTTGAAATGTAGCTGCTCAGTCTGCCAGGCTGAAGGATCTGCTGATGCAAGGCAGGCTTTCCAGAAATCAAGGAAGCTCAGAATCACCAACCATTTCCAAAATTTGCCATGGGTGATCCTAAAAGCTAAAAATAAGGAAGGTTGAGGGAAGACTCTGTATTGAGCGTGCTCCAAGACATGTAGGAAAAATTTTGTAGTATTGAGTGCCTGCTGTGAAGAATGATCCAATCATACACAAAACTTTATATGTCACCTGATACCATCGGATGAAGTCAACTGGGAACTTTGGGAATAACAGGTTTCCTGCACTTTTATCATGAAACCTCAGATAAAATAACATTTCCCCAGGGTGTTAATTCCTTTAGGCAATAAACCCTTTTGTCTGCACAGCTTTCTGGGGAGGGACTCTTTGGCTGGCTCAACATGGTAGGTTCTCAACTAGGAATATGCTCTAGTCCTTCTCCTTTGACGGGTTGGTTCAGTGCTCTGGCTTTCCCTGATGAAGTTACTTCACTATCATAGTTCCTTTGATCCTTGCCAGGTTCATATGTTTAATTTACTCAGCCTTTATTCAGATAACAGTTTCTTTGCAAACCCTGAAGAAAACACATCTTGGATATCAGATAGCATGGTATTGTTACCCAATTGCACTCCTGGCTAAAACAGCTGGTTTTATGTGAATTCTTATCAACTTCTTAAACAAGTTATTTCAATGTCTGCTCTCAGCTGATAAATTGTGATGAGTACAAATGCATGTAGTTGTCATATTGAAGTATGAAGTAGCTCAGTTTCTAACTCTTTTCTAATGCACAGACATAGTTATTAAACCAAGTTTCTAATGTTTTGAAGATTTCAGCATCACCTTTTCATTGCCATTGCCTCTAGCAGCATTATGTTAAGCATCTTTCTCGAATCCAGTCTTCCTTTGTGCTGTAGGTACTATGCCTGTGCTACACTAGAAGAAGTCAGTTGCTGTTGCTCCAGAATTTTGCATCAACTTCTGTTCAAATTTGATAAGCATTCTCTCATAATGCATATGCTGTGTACTGCATGGGTGACTGAAAGTGTGGCATTTTTCTTCTTGCTGGAACAAAACAGGGGTGTGGTTTTGACACAGATACTATAATAGAAGGGTAGTGCCTGCAAGTTCCCGCTCCATCAACACTGCCTGATATCTGTGAGAAAACAAATAATTTGGAAGTTTCTACCACAATTTTATTTGTAAATAAAATTGCCATGGACTTCTTAAGCTTGTAAAAAGAAATATTCAGTAGTTTAGAGTGGCTGTAGTCAAAAGACTTTAACATCATAAAAGTCTAGAAAGAAGGCTCAATTTTCAGAACCAACTGTGAGTCTAAAAAGGGGAAAGGATAAACAGCCAGTGGGGGAGAAGATGGGCTCAGGAGGAGAGCATCCAGTCCTGTGGTTCCTGTAGGGATTTCAATGGCATAAATAAACGAGCCAGAGATGTTGCTACAGCAGATCCTCCCTAAGGGAATGGTCAGTGCTGAGAAACTTGAAAGGAATGCATGTTGTTTTTTCTCCTTGCCAACACAATTCATGTGCCAGGTATTCTGTTTCTATAGCAACACAAATTTACTTTGAGAGACAGTTTGCACAAAAGGAGGCCAAGGGCTCAAACTCTCTGAGTACACTGATTTAGGTAACTGTGTGAGCCATGCAACAGCTAGTGCTGTGGTGGACTGACCCCAGGTGCCCACCAAAGCTTCCTGTCACCTGAACTGGGAAGAGAAAATATAATGAAAGGTTTGTGGGGTGAGATAATGGCAGGGAGTTATCACTCATCGGTTACTGTCACAGGAAAAACTAGGGGAAATTAATTCATTACCAATAAAATCAGAGCAGGATAATGAGAAATTAAAGCAAACCTTAAAACACTTTCCCCACTCTCTTCTTCACAGGTTTGACTTCACTCCCAAATTCTCTACAGCCAGCCACACAGCTATGCAGGGAGACTGGGACTGGGGGCTGTGGCAAATTCATATCATGTTGCTTCTGCTGTTCCGTCCTCCTCAGGGGGAGAACTTCCCACACTTTGTCTCTGCTCTACAGAGAGGTCTCTTCCACAGGAGGCAGTCACACAAGAACTCCTCAAATGTGAGTCCTTCCCATGGGCTGCAGTTCTTCATAAACTGCCCCAGCATGAGACCCTTCCATAGTGTGCAGTACCCCAGGAACAGACCGTGGGTCCCCCATGGGGTCACAAGTCCTGCCAGCAAACCTGCTCCAGTGTGGGCTCCTCTTTCCACACCCCTGCCAGGATCCTGCTCCAGCATGGACTTCTCACAAGGTCTCAGCCTCCTCCAGGCATCCACCTGCTCCAGTGTGGGGTCCTGCAGGGGCTGCAGGTGACTGTCTTCAGAGTGGTGGAGTGTTTTCTCTCACATATTCCCACTTCTCTCTCTGCCTGCAACTGCCATTGTGCGATGATTTTACTCCCTTTTGAATACATTATCCCAGAGGCACCACCACCATCACTGATGGGTTTAGCTTTGGCCACTGCTGGGTCCATCATGGAGCCAGTTGGCATTGGCTCTGTTGGACATGGGAGAAGCTTCTGGCAGCTTCTCACATGAACGACCATTTAGTGTGGAAATCTTTCATGCTAAGTGGGGGCCACAACTATGGTCATACACAACCAGGCTCCCACGGAGTTCAGGTTCATTGCCTCTTTCTGGAACATTTTCAGCTATTTTTCAGATGACAGCAGTTGCTCTGAAGCAGAGCAGGATCCCCCAGCACACAAAAATCTGGAGGTCAATAAAAACTTTGGTTGCTATCTGAAAACACATAGGCTGCAGAATTTAAGACAAAGTAATTTGCTCAACTAAATTGGCATTTACCTGTGAAAAGGGAATAAAATTATCATGCTCAACTGAGAACAGGGGATTGAAATATGTTAAATTCTAATAATTTCTGCTGATTGTATCAAAAATAATGTCCCATAATGCTATATGAAGAATTCATGTCAACAAGAGTTCTGCCTGCCTTCTGCTCATAGAAATCAAGCCTTTTGATCAATGCAGAACAAAGATCTCCATGTCAGAAATCATCCAGAAATCCATCTACAGGGGTTCCCTATTTCACTTGTCTGTCTTTTTGCTAAAGTAAAACAGAAAAAACCTCTGTGCCAGAAAAGGGAATTTGGATATATAATGACATGATCCCTTTTTGTATTTATTTTAAAAATAAAATACTCACTGAGAGACTGATATTTATCATCTTTTGAGCCCCTACGACCTGGCAAAAGAGCTATAATTGGATGTGGCATGAATGAGTGATAAATATGTGGATAATGCCAATTAGTTAAAGGAAAGTCAAGTTTTAGACAAACAAAAGGAAAACTCAGCAAGCTTTTTTCTAAAGTATCTGCCAGACTTTTTGTTTTCATGACTTATTTACCATTCTTCTCTGTATTCACACCAAGCATGGGCCAAAAAACAGTAGTAGGGTACTATTATTCCATACACTAAGTAACACATGACCAGTTTTTTCCCATTGCTGATGAAACAATGATCTTGACTTGGAAACTAATTTTTTTTCCTAAGAGTATTTTCCAGGATATGAAATGGGAACATGGATACTGATCAGAGAAAGCATCTCCTCCTGGGAATCTGAATCTGAAGATGTGGACAGAAAGAAGAGAGACATGAAGGCCTGGCTGCATCTTTGATTATTTTCCCTTTCCTATTTTTCTTTGGGTCCTAATTCCTTTCCACTGGCTTGCTGAGTATTCAACAGCTTGCTTTTCTTTTCTGGATGAATTATAATGAATACCGGGTCTTCTCGTAACAGCTGGCCCAATTCTGTCTACCACATAAGTCTTAATCTGTAATTGCATTAGTGGTGTCTTTTTATTTGTTCACAATATGCTCTTTCCTAAGTTTTAAATAAAAACAATGTTCTGTGGAATTCCCTTATTTTTAAACTTTATGTATTCATTACTCTCTTTTTTTTGTGCCATTTTTTTCCCCACACCTGGTTAAATAGTTAGAATTGTTCCCTTCTCTGTCATTGGTTTGCTAGTTTTGAGAAGCTTCCAGTGCTTTTACAGAATTTTAGCTCAGCAATGGATGTGTTGCAGGGCATCACCATCACCTCACTATTGCTCACACCTTTTTGTAGAGACAGGTTTCTGTCTTGGTTATCTCTGTTTTAACTGTCCATCATGGTCAACTTACTCCCTCTTTTCTCTAAAACGAGCTTATAAGTCCATCCTTGTATAGTCCTCTAATATGGTCCTAGTTAATCATTGTATTGTACCTCTTTAATCATATTCTCATTTGCTCTGAAATTTCTTGTTGACTTCAGTAGCAGCCAGCCAGGCTCTGAAATGCCAGTGCCACTCAAAGAAATGGAAAATAAATTCTGTGAGTTAATACAGGCAGCATTCCATGCTTGGGATTTTTTTTTTCTGTCACATTCTTCTTGGTTTCAATTTCCCTGTATCGACAGCTTTCTTTGGTGGAGTCATTTGCTCTTGCTGGTCTCTTTTTTTCTTTTTTTCCTTTTTTCTTTTTTTTTTTTTCTTTTTTTTTTTTTTTTTTTTTTTTTTTTTCCTTTCTTCACACTGTCCTTTCTTGTTTTATTTTGTACTACCATAGGACTCAAGGAATAAAGAATGTTCTTTACCATGCCAGAACAAGGTTCTAGGAGAGATGTCTAGGCTTGAATTATATGGTGCCACTGTAAAAACATACGTGTGTGTGTGCACTGTACTATGCATATCACACTGTTCTTGAAGGAAGGATTGAAAAGAAATTAAACATCTAAGTGACTTATTTCAGTTTACATGGGTGTTTTAAAGATGTTTTTGTCTAAAAGCATCACTAGTCTGTAATGGGTTAAAAAAAGTGGATCAGACATAGACACAGGTTGCCCAAAGAAGCTGTGGAATGATTCCCCATCCCTGGAATTGTTCAAAGCCAGGTTGGATAAGGCTCTGAGCAACCTGTTCTAGTGGAAGTTGCCCCTGCCCATGACGGGGGTAGGTTGGAACTAGAGGATCTGGAAGGTCCCTTCCAACCCAAACCATTTTATGATTGTAATAGTAAAAAACAAGTTCTTTTTCTGCATTTGTGCTCCATTTCAGTACATGTCAACTGCTTCCAAGCTGCCGGGAAACACTTTGAATTACAGTAGCTGTGCTCCTGCTCAGCTGAGATTCAGTCTGGCATCATAACTGAAAATGAGCATAAGTCTTATGAAAAGCAAGACCTATTATAGTAAATTCTCTCTTTCATGAGCGATCAAAGTGTAAAGAAATTGTAAGATTCGTAGTATTTGTTAATTCTGGGCTGAAGGTGTTTCCTCTAAATGCAGTCAGGAGCAGGGGAAATGAGATAAGGTATTGAGGGTGTGAATATATAAAAGTCTGAATGTGAATAATCAGAGACTATTCTGAGTAGATCTCATTTTTTTTTTCCCAAAGAATAAGCAAAAGTGTAAGTTTTGTAACTCTAATGGCGCATACAACCTTAATGAGCTCAAAAAAAGGCAGCAACCTTTCAGAATGTATTCGCTTGTGAACAAGAGTGGAATATGATAAACCCACTGCTAATTAGACTAACAACATTCATTTGAAATGGCTCCAAAGAGGGTTTCTTTTCAAAAACTGGATTTGATAATCCAAAGATACTGCATTATTGAAAGGACCATTATACTTCTAGTCACAGAAACGTATTCTGTGTTTACTCAAGTTTTTACTTGTTTACAATTTCACTTTTGTTTGCTTGTTTTTTGTTTGTGGAATTCTTGCTCCCACAGAAGTCAATGGGAAAAGATAGGAGTCACAGCTCTGTGATATCTTTGAACTTGTGTTATATATGTACCTCATCCTCTCCATAAAGCACGAGAGGCAGTTGCACAGACCACTAGAAATGTGAACTAAAGATCATTGTCTTGCCTAGAGGATCCTAATCTCAATATGTAGACTCTTATATATGGTTGCTGGCTGACTGCAAAGTGAGAGCGAGATTCTTCTCACCTAATACAGTATTATAGAATGGTTTGGGTTGGAAGGGACCTTAAAATCACCTGTTTCCAACCCTTTACCCTCAAGGAGACCTGCAGAGCACAGAGTAGTGGTGGCAAACCCCAGTCAAGGATAAGGATGGGAATATCTGGGTGTGAGTTTTGGCCTCCAAGAAGTTTCACTGCTTTATTCTCCCCTCACCTAGAGCCAGACAGGGCATTGCTGTACGTACAGGAGTGTGCAGAGGGATCACATTTGGCCCCTTATCTTTTGATTAATACAGAAAGCAACAAGCCAAAGCACAGGCATAGAGGAATCATGTGCTCTGTGTTTCAGAGAAGCGACTTAATCTCCGTAGATGTCTTTCACACCCACTGCTCCAAACACAAGTGTCATCTCTCTTGGTTCCATGATAGCACATCCCTCTTTTGAAACCTGACACAAATGCTTTGAGACAGGCAGGGGACAACAGTTCCTGAGCCCACAAGTACGCTCAGGAATAAGAACAGTACGTGTCACAGTCACAGAGCTGACATGCTTACAGGCTTTGTCTACCAACCTGTTAGTGTGGTGTTCTTTCAGAAAAGCAAAGAGAAGGTGGCAATACATTAAAGAACCTTATACAACTCTGAATCTCCTGACATAATGGATTTGCCACTGGTCTTGAAAAAACAGATGGAAATATGGAAATGGAGTTTCTGTAGGACAGGGGGTAGGGTCTGCTTCTCAAATTAGACTTAAGATAGAAAATGAGCTGCAAAATCTGCAGGAAATACAGCCAGATATTTATCTTTTTATTTAAGTTTTCAGGGTCAGGTTGGATGGGGCATTAAGCAAGTTGGTCTAGCAGGGGAATTGGAACTAGAATATCTTCAAGGTCCCTTCCAAACCAAATCATTCTGTGGTTCTGTGATTCTCTGTCTGCTCACTGGGGACAGATGCAATGATGACCCATAACTGGAAGGGAAAGAGAGGGCAGGCAGTACATAGGTTGCTGAATGGCCTTTGCCACAATCCATAGCTCTGCAGCACCTCATGCAGACTCGATCCTTTCCAAGATCCCACACTCGTACAAGTTCACTTGGCCCAAATAAGTACCCTTTTAAGACAAAATCAGTAATCCTGTGTTCAAAGGCTGCATAAAACCCAGATATGAAAATCCTGGATGTCTGTGTGGGATCTACCTTCTCTGTTCTGCAAAGGCAAACTAAATTCTGCCTGACATCTCCATGTCACTGCAGGTCACTTTGTTCATAATTTGCTCTAATTGTGTTTCACCTGCAGGCAAATGGCACTCATAATGGTGCGAAATTCTCTTCCCTTCTGACAAAACATCAGAGCTTTCAAACTGATCTCTACATCCAAAAGACCCACTGATCAGGATAATTGAGAAGCATTTCTTTTGGATATGTATAGCCATCGAAACCCAAGCCCACTGTGTAACAAATTATACACATCGGGATGTGTGAATGTTCTTCCACGGGATCTTTAGAGGCTGCGGGACTGTAGTCAGCCTTTGTGTGCCACATATATACATAATTTCCCTGTCTGAATCATGCAAAGAATACTTTGACCCTGCAGCTCCTCACTGGAGCCTTAGACAAGCCTTTCAGAGTCTTCCAGGAGTGCATTTACTTTCTGCAGTTTTGGGCAACTAGTGGTGAGAGGAGAGACAGAAAGTAAGTCCCTGGATATTTATCTACAGATTTTATTTGATGCTATCCTAGTTTTTCACCTAAATTTAAAGCTAGATGCTGTAGCTATTTTAAGATTTAAAGAAAAACCATGTTTAAAAAAAAAAAAAATAGGAAAGGAAAAAGCAATTTTAGGAGTATAAGCCGACTCATGGGGTCATAAAATCCAGTCCTCAAACTCACAGGAAACAATGCAATTAATATTTGGTCAGCAAAATTTATACTTCAAACCCTGAGGCAAAAATAATTTCAGAGTCTACATGAAACTTAAATTTTACAGTGTGAGACCAAAATCCCCAAATATGACATGTCAAAGAAAAAGACTGTGTACTCACCCCCTTTAAAAACAGTGAGGATTTAGGAAAAATTAACATTTCTATAAGAAAACCATACTTTGCAGGTCTGCAGAACTTTATCCTACAACTAGGTGTCTGCCTTCAGCCTGAAAAACATTTCAACCCTGACTACATGTTGAAGAATTGCTATCCAGATTCTGGAGGTAAATCTGTATCACTCCTGTCACCAGCACATCCCACCCTCATCCCTGGGTAAACTCTGACATGTCACGGGAAAACAAACAAACAGACAAACCCTACCAGTAATTCAAACCAGAAATAAATAATGAGCAGGGAAAGGAAAATAATTAGATTCTTTTTTTGCCCCAGTTATTGGAAGTTATTAGGGGAAACTTCAAAATATGAAGTACGGAATAAACACAAGCCAAGCAAAGAGCAGCCAGGTCTCCTTTCAGACTCTGGACACAAGTACACTGATACAAGTCCCTGTAGACCTGCTTTCAAGACCCACTTTTCCTACCTTTTATTCAGAAAATAGAGAACAGCTTTTACCTCATTTCATTCCCTCAGCTATAAGAAGGCACAGAAATGTGTCACCCAGCATCCTCCTGCAACAACTGGAATGAATGGTTTGCTCGGAGTCTGACTTCATAATAGTGCTTTGCCATCTCATTAAAATAAATCACAGAAAGTGTTGTCATTGCCCCCCCTGCGGTTAAACAGAAGCCCTCAGGTCCTTTATATCTTAAGGGATGGGCACGAAGACAAACTCTGAAAGGCAGAGGGGGAGGGCACAGAGAAAAGCTTTCACAATGGGAATGGAAATAAAACTTTCCTTGTACCTACTGTTGTAAATTCAATTTCTGGAGTATTTCTAAGAGTCTCTGAGATTTTAGACACATTTGGTTAATTTACCTTAGTGAAATTCTTCAAATGATCATGCATTTGGAATTGGTTACTCTGTGTGTGTGTCCACATGCCTTTTTCCTCTGTTTGGAAACAGAATAATGAACTACAGCCTATGGGAATCAGAATTCTGAAATTTGAGGATTCAATAGATATTTATATATGCCACTGGGGAAATACAGATACATCTATTCACAAATAAATGCATCCATTCACATTGCATTTTATATATAATATATATATAACATGCGTATGCATATATATGAATATAAAATATGTGTATATATAATATAGATGCATATATGAACCAGCAATATTCAAGGGCATCTTAGGACCAGATTTTTTACTTTCTTCTCTTCCTGTAATTGCTAAGCAGAGTATCCTAAAACCTCACATACAGATCTCAGTGGGTTTTGCTTTTTTCTCAAGCTCTGGAAAGTCTCCTCACCTTTCTTCCCACCTCCAGGGCAGGTGTTAGGAGTATATGGGACTCTGCCTGCTTCCTGAAGTCACAGAGATATCATCAAATATTATACAAGATAGTTAATTCCTGGGGAAGCCCTTGAGCCTTGAAGCTCTGCCTGGTCACTCTGAGTCACATTGTCCCTTTCATCACTAGATGGCACTATTAACTTAAAATCATGTCACACCTTCCCAAGAACCTCTCTCCAAGCTTCAGGCACAGTAATGAAATAGCAGAAGGTCTCTCTGGGGAAAGAAAGGGGAACAGAGTGGAGGCCATTGGCAAATTAGTCTAAATTTTTAATTTTTTCCAGATTCTTAAACAGTTAGGCTTCTTAAAGATGTCCACGGCACTTAAAATCACATGAGAAAACGTTCTAGGCTAATTTGGCTAATTTGGTTCTGCTCAAAGAAAGGTGTAAATTGCATCCTCAGTCCTGGGTGGACTGGCTCTTCCTCATCGTGCTGGAAGCCCATCGAGTGTCAGCGCCTGTGATAGGAGGACAAATACCACCTATGTTGTCTCATTACATTGTTACTCTCCTTAAAGCCTCGAAGCCTGTGGGATCAGCCCTGGCTCCTTTACTTTGCATCAATTAAAAGAAAAAAAACTTGCTTGTTAGGAAAGTCATGGTTAATTAAATTATCATCTGAAAGAAGCAGCAGTTTCCTATCCTTTAGTGAATCGATATTATCTCTTTTATGGTTGGTTAGTGGGAGAAATGGCATACTTGTTGCAGGAACTTTTCCAGTCTGGGTTAAAAAGCAGGGGGTGCATTAATATATTCATGTAATGACGTGTGTCGCTCTTCTCCCTCCAGACTGTGCTCTCCCTCTGCCTTTGTAAGCCGGAGATCTCTCATGTTGAGTGTCTCCTGCCCATTCTGTAGTGTTGGGCTTGTGCTGGGATCAGCGTCGTTTTGAAATGGGTGTGGGAGTGCTCTCCCAGCCCCTGGGGTGGAAGTTTCTCAGCACTTGAGTGCAAGGCCAGGATGAGATGCTCCAGGCCTATAGAGAGTCAGCAGCAGGCTCCTGGGAGCAGAAGGAGCACTGTGGGAGCCCAGAAAAGCCAGGCTGGATGCTAGTACGTCCTTGTGGTGGTGCTTTCGGTGGTACCATAGATTTGAACTGTATTTCTGAGAAGTTTTGTATGCCCCTTTCTAGACAGGCCCAGTATGAGACAGCTTCTCTTTTCCTGTCACTGCCACAAAGCAGTAAAAACTCTGTCAGAAGTTATGGATGAGCTAATATATTGTACTCCTCTAAATACCTCTGGCACCCTCTGAAGTCTTAGAGATGATTAAATTGGTGTGTATTCCTGGTGAGGGCAGAACAAAGGTGGGATCACTCCCGGATTCTGCACAAGGAAATGAGCACTGGAAACCTAGGAGACTCAGGTTCCCCATCTCCTAAATTAATTCCTAACCCTGAAGGAGATGCTTGGATTCCCTGCAGAGTGAAGATGAAGAGGTCGGAATACAGAAATGAGACTTGCAAAAGATATTATCCTGAAGAGAGTGCAGAAAAAGCCAGGTGCTGAGAATGCAGCTGAAAATACAGTCCTCTCAAAGATTTTGGAGTTTAGCTCTGGGCTTCCCAGACGTTTCAATTTCTTCTCAGCATTCACTAATTTTGGCAATCCAGTGTCACAAATTCTCTAACACACTGCAAGGAATGCTCAGTTCTCCCAGTTTCCATGTCTAGCAGATGCAGGATATGAGGAATACCAGAATCGTGCTATGACTTCTCATGGAGAGAGAGAGACCTTAACGATGAGGTTAAGACTCACCTTGTGAAAGAGGGAATGCAAGTTAAATTACTATGTAAATATTTTAATATAAAATGCAAGAAATGAAACAACTGAGTTGACCGTGTCCTCCTCCCCTCTCCTCGTCCCTTTCCTTCAGGATACTTTGTTGCCTAATGATTAAAGATTAATTTTAAGAGATTACAAATGGGACATTGAGGTATACTTGGTCTTTCTCCATCCAAACTACAATAATGTGTGAGAGAACACTGTGTTACAGTGACTTTCTTATGGGGGAAATATGAAAGGTATTACATGAAGGAGTTTATTTGCTGTTTTGCTGTTTAGATTTTATTATCAAAGAAAAATCTTTGATTCTAATGTGCTATTTCTGCCAAATCCTTCAGATCACAGCCAGAGCAAACTGTGAGGAAGTGATGGTGTGAGAGAATGAATGATGAAAATACAAGAAGGTTTAATAAAATGGGAAAATATTGACATGGTAATGTCAAGAACTCAATAAGGAATGGACAATGCATGACTGATGATGAGTGCTGTGTTGGTAAGCACTAATTCTGATATCTCACTGTGAGTGAAAAACACTTTTCTTATAAGATAGTAAGTGTGGTGGGGTGAGTGGATTTTCAAAAGTCTTGTTTTAAAAAAGCTTAAAGCAGAAGGAAGTGCCTTTTTCCCCTCACTGTCCCATCTATACACATGCAGGCACATACAGAGCTGTGGTGAAAACAAAAACTGTTATCCTCCTGTTTTTAATTCCTTTAAAGATTCTCCCCACTTCTTTTCCTGCTGTTGTTGCAGCAGAAGTCTTCTGCCACTTTTGTATTGCTGTAACACCCTCCAGGAGAGAAGAGAAAGCAGTAAATCCTGCTTTTCCCTTACACACGTCTCATGCCAGTTGTTGCTTTAGGAAAGCAGAGGAGGCTCCTATGGCAGGACAAATCATCCTGTTTTAGCTTGGTCCTTGAGAAGTCATCACCCTGATCAGAGATGCAATCCCTGCTTTCACGACTACGTTGACTTTTGGGTATGTTTTTCTTCAAACTGGGTCGGGTCAGGAGTGGTAACTTTCAAGGGGAAGGAGCTGTTGCAGAAGGTGGAATGCATTAGTGCCCTGGGTCTGGCATCAGCCCTGAACATTTTCTTCAACTGTCAGTTCTACGTTCGGATGGTGAGTTACATTTTACTTTTGCGCTTAATTGAAGATTGATCTAATAAAGCAGCTGCATCTCTCAATGGACCAGCTTATTTTCTCGCAGTCTTCACAGAAAGATTTTGGGGAAAAAAAAAAAAAAAGAAAACAAGCTAAAAACCCAGTTGTGCATCCAGATCCTCATCCTCGTTCTGCGGTATCTCTAAGCAGAACTTTTTTTAGGGATATCTGTTTAGGGTTGTTTGTAACCACATTGCCACATATATCACTAAACATACAATAACTGTGTGGCAGTCTCTTCCTATAGAACCTCAGCTGAGAGCTTACAACTGGTTTTGCAGGTAGGATAGACCTACCTGCAGTTCACACCTGTGCATATAGAAGGGAGGGAGGGAGGAAAGTGGAAGGAAGAGAAGAAGAAAGACTGATTTATTTAGTAGACTAATTTTCTGTATACTGATTTAAATACAAGAGCAGAGATCTTTTTTTCTGGGAAATGATGATTTAAGTCAGATCTGGTACTTGTGCAAGGGTGACAGCCTGGCTTTCCTCAGGCAGGAGAACAAAATGGAAAGCAGCCATGAGACAGCTGCTAATCCTCTACTGGAAGGCAGCCAGATGATATGGTGACAGGGCTGGCAGAGTCCCTGTGGAAAAGAGAAGGGACTAGCCCTAGGGAAAGTGTGCCCAGAGGATACAGTGCATCACCAGTAGAAATGTCTTGCCATACTATAGCTAGTAACCCAGCTTTTATTTCCCGCCACAACACTAAAATCCACTGGAGCAATAAGTGAGAGTTTAATGTTAAATGTTAATGTTAAAGGAAGGAATCAAAGCCAACTTTTCAGACTCAGTAAGTTTAATGTTCTAGGAGTGAGGTTCACTGAGCCATGGAAATGGTTGACTTTTATGTTTCTTGCCATGTAGGGGAAGGCATGAACTAGGCATCAGAGGCTAAAATTGCTCTTCAGTGGGGGAAATAACTAAATCAGTTAATAGGAAGTATTGATGAGACCATGGAGGAAAGCCATCCTTTTTGTATATAAAGTATCTTTGACCTAAAATTAACTAGAAATTCCTTGTGGGGGTATCTGGTCAGGAATGCCTGGTTAATTCATCTGAATTCCAGAGCTGGAAGCAGCCCAGGGATGCTCTTCTCAGTCAAGGGGGTAACAGCTGTGGGACAAGTATGATAAAGCATGGCCAGGCACAAAGGGGTTGGAATGAGATCAGTCATGAGGTGTGTCCTGGACTTTGGCTGCAGGTGGACATCTGGTAACCCAAGATTCCTTTGGAGCAGGCATATGACAGGGATGATGTGAAATCCCCTGGGAATGTTACAAGTGTTTGCTTGACCAGCCTAATAGTGCAAAGTGGTGATGTTGGATGTTCAAATCATAGATGCACATAAAGCTCTGACACCACAAGGAAGCACTCATTTTCTCAAGGGGAACCAACATACACACTGACTTCAGATCAGGTTTTGGAAGCATCCTAGCTAAGCCCTGCTCTGCATGAAAGAGAGAAGACCCAAAACCAAGCATATTTAAGTATATTTTCACATCAGCTTATGTTGTTAAAAACTAAGAGGAAAACAAGGCCCAGCATTGTGTGCCCAGTCCAGTGTGATCTTCTGATAGGGTAAATGAGAGCCCACTGCCATGACATGATGGAAAGAGGATGAGGAAGGGCAAAAGGAAAGGATGGGGGGAGAGGAGGAAAACAGAATTAAGCCACATTGCAAAGTGTGTTTTTTACCTTCAGGAGAGGCAACATCCAGAATTAACTTAAAAAATCTTTGCATCTTTTATCAGTTGGATTTTGTTCAGTTGACTGGAGGGTATCTAAAAAGAGAAACGACTGAATAGATTTCTTTCTTTTCCTAAGTGAAATTAATGCTTATACTTTTAGAGTTTTGTGTATGTTTGTCTTTTTTTTTTTTTTTTTGGTCTTGTTTTGTTTTGGTTTTTTTTGGTTTTTTGTTGGTTTTTTTTAAATCATAAAATATCCAATGCAAGATTAAGTTGCTATTATTGCAGGGAACAGATGTCCTGGTTTTATTCACCAACAAGGAGTGTTTCAGATTGTCATGTCAGTGACCTCAATCCTGGATTGTTGCGATTCATCTGGGAAAGGAGTGTGATTCCATTTCTGTGCCTGCCAGAAACATTCTGAATTCCCCCAGTGCATTGGGACCAACCCAAAATCACACTTCCACCATTTGGTCTATTGGAAAACCAGATTTTCTTAACTGAAATTTCAAATTTCATTATGTTGCCTACACTTCTCTAACATACTTGCAAACTCTATCCAACTTAACGTTTTGGATCTCCTGTTTCCAAGTCAAGATTAAGATATTTTAGAACAGATACAGAGGAGGCCATGAAGATGTTAAGAGGGCTGAAACACCTCTCCTGCAAAGACAGGATGAGATAGCTGGGCTTGTTCAGCCTAGAGAAGAGAAGGTCCAAGGGAGACCTTAGAACACCTTCTAGTGCCCTAAAGGAGGTGCCAGAAAAGCTGGATAGGTAATTTTGGCAAGGATGTGTATGGATTGGACAAGGGAGAATGTCTTCAAACTGGAAGAGGGTATATTTAGATTAGATATTAGGAAGAAATTCTTTGCCGTGAAAGTGGTGAGGCACTGACACTGGTTGCCTGGAGAATTTGTAGATGCCCCACCTCTGGAAGTGTTCAAGACCAGGTTGGATGGGACTCTGAGCCACCTTGTCCAGTGCAAGGTGTCCCTGCCCAGGACAGGGGTGGTTGGAACTAAATTATCTTTATGGTCCCTTCTGACCCAAACTGTTCTATGATTTCATAGTGGTGCTGAAAACGTGAGCAGATTTCCACAGTCCATCTTTGACACACAATGGGAAAACTAGTGAGTTCCCTCTGGGCTTGTGAACACCAAATTGATTAATTTCAGAGAAACAGTCACAAAACAGTGAGGTCATAGCTCAAATATCCTGTAAGGGCTGTCAGATAGTACTGCTTTTTTTTTGCAACCAAAACCAGTCACTGATGATTATTTTTCACCTGTTTTTCAGAATAATGAATAGGACAAGCAGGAGTTTGGGAACGGAGTTGTAGCACATTTATGGATATGTATACATTTCCCCTTGTTTGTAGGCACCTCTGAGCTAGCATTTGATGGGTGTACTATGGGTTAACTCCATGGCAGGGGAAATCTAATATTTGAATGAAGTTGGAAGAAAATGAACACCTGAAAACAGCAGAATGAAAGTGATGACAGATTTAATGAGAGAGTGTGATGGGATCATTGAGGACAGATGTCATCAGCTCTTTGAGCAAAGAATCCAGATCACACATTCAAATAAGCAATAGCACTTTGAAAGGCTGAGAGACCTTAAAGGACAGAAGAGGACTAGATTAAGTGATCAATCTAATTGGATTAAGGATAGGGCTAAAAATTGGAGAACAGCTTTGTTGAAAACAGCTATTTTAAAGGATGATGTCTACATCAGAGAAACAGAAGACTTTCACATGACCAGCAGATGGCTTGAAATCCAGGACGTTTGATATATGAATTAGAGTGATGTCACTGACAAAGAACCTGACTGAGTCATGTAAACACCAAAAGAGGCTGTGAGGTGCTCAGTGGAGCATTCCTCTAACTGTGGTGTTCACAGAGGATTTTAAAGTCAGGCATGAATCCTTGGAACCCCAGTTAATTTGTATGCTCCTTTTACCCAACATTGCTGAAAGATCTTTGGAGACAGAGACAAGACCCTGTCTTGTCTTAAGTCTTCTGGCTTGGCTTCACTATTCCATCTTACCTTTCTCCTCATTTGTTCCCCAGCCATCTCGAATGATGGTTGATACTGGAGATGGCAAAGTGAAGGATGAGGAGAACCTCTGTTCTTGCTTTCCATTTCTAGCCTCAGGCATGGGCTGTGCTGCTGGCAGACATAGACAAGGACAAGGATTTGTCACATATCACAGCACATCCCTTCTATCACTGTAACAGATATATTATCCCAACTGTAGCTGAGTGATAGAACTCATGCATCATAACTACACATCTCCTCAGAGACCAGTTCCTCCCTCTCAAAATCCAGGAGTTAAGGATATAACCAAGGCACATTTACAACACAATAACCTTCCTACTGAATGGTTTCTTAATCAGTGTTCTGCTTGGTTTGTCCTTTGGGTTTTCTGGGACCACAGTTTTTGACAATGAGTTGCTACATTCTTTCAGATGAACAGAAATAATTTTAGGTGGGATCAAGAACATCACTGAAGATCTGAAATGTCACCCTGGCTTTATAATTCTGGACCAAACTTTCCCTGATGGGTTCATGAGTAGATTGTTAGCAGGTAAATAATCAACTTATGTTGGTAAATAAAAATCAACAGACACTGTGTGAGGACTTGGAGAAGTGCAGGGTCATTCCTGAGGAGATAGAAGCCAGCACCTGTGTTGGTAACCCGCATGGCTTCCACATGCTGCCTTCATAGTCTCCCCAGGACGGGAAGCTCATCTTTTAGAGCTTTGGGAATGAGAACATTTCTCTAAAGAATTTTTAAAGTTTTTCCATACTAGAAGCTTGCACTGTATCATGCACTGAGGTTTTGGTATTTATTAAGGTAAGCTCCTTAGTGACAGATACTGCTACATCATTACACAAAAGCATGAATTGTTTTTCCAATTTGTTAGCTATGTCAGGATGAGATGGCATGCAGGTGTGAATGGAAAAGTGGTGATCCAGCAAAATACATGTTCCTCTCACATTACAAAATGCTCTCCCACCACACCAGGAGTGTTAATGGAAGGAGCTGTGCATTTGCTAAGGCCACCTGGGAAATCCTTTTAACCAGGCATCAATCTATGTAAAATCTTGAAATAAGCTATTGTTTACACAAAACAGGTTTGTTGGGGAAATTACCACTTGTGAGTGGTTGGTTGTTTTTTTTGTTTTGTTGTTTTTTTTTTTCCTCCAGCAAAACCCTTCTGATGTTATTTAAATCACTAAGACATCACTTCAGTATCAATTTTCCCTGTGAAGGAAGTTGAATCTGGGAGAAGCACTGAGAACTGTAGCGTGAAAATCACATCACCCTCTCCAAGGGGTGTTAGTATAATTTCCTGCCTTGAAATCCAGGAAAGAAAAAAGTAATATCGATTACAACAAATGACAGTAACTCCCATGGAAACAGCAAAACAAACCCAAACAAGATAAATCCAAGCATGATACTACATAAATGATCACCTCCTCTATTTTTCTGGTACCCCACCTACTCTCAATTGGCAGTCAGTGCTGTCTTGGATATGATGGTCTCTTCTCCCTAGTAACAAGTGATAGGACAGGAGTAAGTGGCCTCAGGTTATTCCAGGGATGGGTTCAGACTAGATATTAGAAAACATTTCTTCAGTAAAACAGTTGTCAAGCATTGGAACAGGTTGCCCAGGAAAGTGGTTGAGCCAACAACCTGGAGGTATTGCAGGGGTGTGCAGATGTGGTACTAAGGGTCATGGTTTAGTGGTGGACTTGGCAGTGCTGGGTTGATGGTTGAACTTGGTGATTTCAGAGGTCCTTTCCAACCTAAATGATTTTATGATTCTGTGATTGACTGATTGCAGTGTCTCATTTCAGGACTCCTATAGGTGGTGTCTAGCATCTTCTCTTATTGCTCCAAACTCTGGTCCTGTGCACGTGAGAGTTTTTTCAGAAAGCCCTGAAGAGAATTAGTTTATAATGGTGCAACCACCAACGCCGTGGAGGGCTGCAACCCTCAGGCAGGTGTGAAATGGCAAAGTGTAACCTCCCTAACTTATAATTCACTTTCTTGTAATTGAGACAACCATCTGGTTTTGAATTGAGAAAAAGGAAGGTAACTTTATTGTTCTTTAAATCATAAGTTCCTTGGGGCAGAAACAAGGGAGGGTTAGGTGTTCTTATAGAGACCCATTAAAAGAAACCAGAATGAGATGTGTTTTAGTACTAGTAGAAGGACTTGACAGTTGATTGTTTTCATTTTAGAGTTAAGAAGAACTAAATGAACTGGTATAAAATTCATTTTGTCAGAAAAGTTGTGCTTTACTACATATTCAAAAAATGACTCATCCCCTCCAAAGGAAGATCTTATCTGCTGGTGGAGCATCATAACGTTCTCAGATCTCATTTTTCTGCCCTGGTGTTTTGCCTCAAGCCAAAGGCAGATGTGAGTTTAATTTGGATTGTGCAATTGTATGTTATGAACACTACAGGTTTTTGTTGTTTTCTGCAGCTACACTACTATATCTGAAGTATCATAATACCATTAACTTTTAAAAATGTCTTATAAAGTATATTTGTTTTCGTCTCATGGTGGCAGGGGTGCAATTGTAGCAAATTGCAGGCACAGGGAGTTTGGTGAGTATGATGATAATGCGATGTCATGCCTTTCACTGGAATGGTTTGAGATGGCAGAAGTCAATCTGCTTTTTGAAGTCTGCATCTCAGATGTCACTAATAGGGAATAAAATGCTCAGTGTCTCATTTTGAGGATTACAGGTTTCTATCACACAAATAGGCTCCTGAAAAAGATTAGTGGAGCCACAACTTTTTAATGTATGAATCTTCATTGAGAAAAATATTCTATGATCTGCAAGGCCTCTTGTAAGGATGTTCACAAAACTGCGTTTTTGGGACAGTCAGCTGATTGGTAATAACTATTTAAAAACCACCAACACTCCTTCTCTACTGCTTCAATTTATGTCTGTATATGACATTTCGTCTAAGAGATACTTGTCATCTGGGTCTGAAAAATGCAGACAAAAAGCCTTTTTTGAAAACAGATACTAGTGCTTCCTCCTCAAGGTGTCTCAAGCTCATGTTGCAAACTCAGGTAAGAGAACCAAAGACTTCAGCACATCCAAAAGTTTTCAGCTTTTATGTTTTTTCTCATGGTGCTCATCCTGCTAGTGCAACTGCATCAAGACCACATGATAAATACATCTTCTTATTGGATTTCCTTGGGTTCAGTTTCTTTGTTTAATTTTTGAAGCAACATGGACTTGAAAGCAAACAAATCTGACACAGCTGTTCATTCCCAATTTTTTAAAGTCTTAGCCTGTATTATCAGCTGCAACAAGAATAATTGTCCAAAATGCAGCAACTCTGAGCAGCCCAGGCTGTTGTCAGAGAACTAACAGAGATAAATTAGTATTTTTATATTTTAAATTCCCAAAAAAANCAGCCCAGGCTGTTGTCAGAGAACTAACAGAGATGTATTTTTATATTTTAAATTCCCTAAAAAACAAAACAAAACAAAAAACCAAAAAACAAAAACAAACAAAAACAAACAAAAACAAACAAACAAACAAACAAAAACGCAAAAAAATCCCAGACTGTAAGAGACTTTGAAGATTCTATACCCCCGAGTATCTGTTGCTCTTGTTTGTTTTCTCCCTCAATTGCCAAAATTAGCTGTATTAAGCAATAATACCACATTGCCATTAGATGGCGCTGTTAGTTTCTGCTTTTCCCTCACCCTGCTGAGCTTTCAGACAGAAGTGGGTCAAAAAAAAAAAAAAAAGAAAAAAAAAAGCTAAATTGCAACAAATTTGGGCTGCGTGCGAGTCCTTTGGAGCCAGGCACAAAGGGACCAGTCTGTACAGAACCGATTCACACGGATGCTTTGGGTTCCCCTGGCTGGAGCTGGGACCACTCCACGCATCTAATGCTAACCCCCTGTGATTGTCGCTTCTGCCTTGGAGCTGTTTAGCTGGACAAACACGTCATTCCAATGGTCATTCTGCACTCCTGGATGTACAGACACCTGGCATTTCCCAGGTACAGAATGTACTCTGCAGCCAGCTCTTGGCTGCAGTCCAGTGGGATTATTTCTGCACTTCCTATCGCTTCCCTCTATGTGTGGCTGCCTTGTATGGAAGGACAGTTGTTAGAGAATGTGCTTAAGAAGATATGAGCAATTTCCTGCTCTGTCCCTAACCTTGTTTTTCCCCCCAACTCTCCAAACAAATAAACAACAAAAATCCAGTCTCAATGCCTCTCTTTAACTCAGGATTTTTTGCCAAATGATGCCAATGCATAGCTCTGTGAAGGAAAATTGGTGGGTTAGAGCAAACATCCAAAACACATGAAAGCTGATCGAACAGGACTATTTTTAGCAACTGTGTGGAGGTAAAGTGGGCTCCCTGACACCTGATTTTAAAAGCACTACTGTCAAGCACAAGCAACAAAATGATCAGAAACAGATGGCCTTCAGTTCTCAGCTTTTCTCCCAAAAGAAGAGAAATTTCTTTCCCTTACATTTTTATACTTTTAAATTTTTTCTTCCCTTTTCCTTTTTTTTTAAGAAAAAGACAGATGAGTAAAGGAAGAAACATCATGCTGTAGTAATGGTACTTTGCCAACAAACTCATATAACTCAAATAGTTTGGGAGATACAGAGTTAATGAAGCCATGTTTGCACTTGTGTTTCTCAGCTGACCAACCATTTAAGTATAAAGAATTTCTTTTCACATACACCAATCTCTTAATGTAGAGTTTCAATGTAAATTCCAGCTGCTGAATAGGATTATGGAAGTTAGCACAGGAAAGTTCCTAGAAGCAAAGTTATGACCGTTTGAACTGCCCTCTCTGCTCAGATTTTTGCTTTTGTGAAACTTGCAGGAAAGTAAATATCTTTGTGATCTTTACTTCTTGAAAGTGTTGTCAAGCATTGGAAGAGGCTGCCTAGGGAGGTGGTGGAGTCACCATCCCTGGAGGTATTTAAAAGCTGTATAGATGTGGCAATTGAGAACATGGTTTAGGAAGGGACTTGGCAGTGCTGGGCTCATGGTTGGACTCGATGACCTTAGAGATCTTTTCCAACATAAATGATTCTATGATCCTTTTGAGGAGGAAAAAACCCCCTTCGAAACAGAGTGAAGGGACATGGTCTACTCAAGTGACTGAGCCTTGGCAGTTACTTAATATAAGCAAATCCTTTTTATCTTGGGGTAGCATTGCTTTTTTACATTTCTAGATCACTTCTAGGGCTTAGAAAACCCCCTTTCTAATATGTTTTGGAAATATTGATTAGGTCAGTGATAGGAAAGGTCATACCTTTGCCCTGCTTTTTTTCACTGCACAGCCTTGCTCGTGCAAAAGTAATGCTGCCTCATGCAGCAAATTCTAAAATATTGCTTCTTCTACACACTTTACTTGTATTTGTCATGACCTGGGAGATATGAACTATAACTAAACCTTTCCATAGGATTATTTAGGATTTTTTGTATTGTATACCCATCTGCTTGTAAGATCTGTAGGACTACAGACATATACCAACCCTCTACACCTTCAGTTGAGTTATACGCCTTAAAACATTACCATTGAAGTTATTGCCTAGACGGGATTGAAGCCACACATACCCTTTACATTAGGGCCATATGAGTCTGAGTGCTTTGGTATTGCACCTAAATACCTTCATTTAAACCATAAATAGATTTGAAATCAAATGTTTAAAAAAAATTAGGTGAAATTTTCACTGCCTTCATGCTCATTTATCACTTGTAAGTGAAGTTTTTCCAAATGTCACGTTTTACTCTGTGGTCTTCTTAATGAGAGTCAGAATTTAGGCACTTAGAAATAATTCTCTCTCCATTCAGTTTCAATCAAGCTGCTTTTGGTAAATCCTTGGAGGATTCTTAAATTTAACTCACTCTGCATCCACTGTGTAAAATCTTTTCCTGCAGCAGCTGCTGCAGTAATGAACCCTCTTGAGGGACACCTTTAGACAACAGCATCCTCAGAACTATGAAGTTGGTTTAAATGATATGTTTTGATTTGCTGAGTAGCTCTGTGATGGCTAGGATGGAAATGTCAGTATTCCCAGTCTAATTCCATGGATATCAGTCATTGCAGACCCACAGATGGGACTAGATGTCTCTATAACTGCTTTCCCAGTTGTTGTCTGTGGCAATAATCCTGGTGTTAAAATCTGGCCCTGTCTGGGGAATTTTAACTCACAAACACACCTACTCACGGGCACACAAGCATATATATCTAAGAAAATATATGATAAAGCCTAATATAACTCCATCAAATTAATATAGTTACATTTATGGGAAATAGGGAAATATTCACTATAATTGCTTTTCCCTGCAAATTCGTTTCAGGAAGATAAGAAGGTTGAAATGAACAGTTCTTGTAAAGAGAATGTTCACTGGGAGGAAAAAAGTTAATTTTGTAATACCAGTAGTTGTGTCATCACTACTCTTTCTATCTTTTCTGTATGTATTTACTTGTTTTGTGGTTAAGGCAAATGCAGTGAAAACTCCCAGAAAAATCCCATGGCTCCTTATTCTATTTTCTGTGGAATAAGCATGGGGACTCTGTGTATAATGGATATATAACACTGTTCCAGAAGAAATTAAAAACTCTGTTGTCTTTAAAAAACAAAGGAAATACCAATTCTCTGTACTGCTTGAGATCACCAAGAAACATGATGTTTCAATATTCTTTACTTTGGTGATGAAAATGCAGATTGGAAGTAGGTTATGGAGCTGCTGATTCAAATTTTATTTCAAGTGTGCAGTTGTGTATATGACAAGCAAGGACAGACACACAAAATGTGTGGCCACCTCAGAAATTCTCACACTTCTTCAATTACAATAAGCAATTGAAATTGATGTGGTGATAGAACTTCCAAATACCTGTGGCCACTTTTAACGTCAACTTAATAACAGACAGAGTGAACTTTAATTCAGGAAAATGCATGTTTAAAGCAAAACATTTGCTGTTCCCCTTAATATAATGGACTTAAACCCAAGAAAATAATTTTTATGTGAATAATTCAGATGGACTAAATTCATTCCATGAAGTCTTCATTGTTGTGAAGATTTATTTATTTATGGCTATTGCTGGAGTATGAGCATTTTTCAAATAGTGCAGATATTTGAGAGGAACACATAAACATTAATGAATAGTATAAAGTTGTATGAAGAAAATGGGCAGCACGAGAATCAAGGCTTTGTTCCTGTGTGGTGCCATTGTTTGAAGTGCTGGGCTAATGCCCTGACCACTCCTTGGAAGATCAAACAGTTGTAGTTCAATGACAGGGGAGCTTCCCTCTTAGATTTGTACCTTTTCCTAGTCCCCATGGGAACAAACCAAAGCCAAGATAGTTCCCACATGTCTTGAATCATGACAGCAACATCCCCAGCCTGGGTGTACAACCCCTCAGATGTATGTATGATCTTTAGGTGCTTTTCACCCACTTCCATGAAGAATAAGCTCTGTTTTTAGAGCTAAAATCCCGCTCATTGACTGAAATCGATCCTATGATCATTTGATATCTCCCTTTTTTCCCCCCAAATGGCTAAATGTTAATTCCTGAAGGAATCAAAGCAGTAGCCAAAGCATTCCTCATGGTCCTGTACTGCTGTGCAGGAGGTCATTTGCACAAGGCTCCATCCAAGCCTAAATGGTATTTCAGTGGCGTGGACAGATGCAGCTTTTGATCCAGAAAGTCAGTTACCAGTTGAAAGCCCAGATTTTGTTATTGTACCTATAAATTATCAGTCATGTGAGAGACTGTATGATCACTATGATTGGAAGAGGTGGATATCCATGGTTTGGAAGAGGTCAGATAAATCCTGGGGCTGGACTTCAACTCTCAGTGAGGAGGAATGGAGACCTGAAAAATCTGGAGACAGAATATGACCCTAAATAACTGGGGAAAACTTGCTGCAAATGTTCATTCATTATTGAGACTGATGAGCTGCAAAAATTACAGAAAATTGTGTGCGTAGTTGTCACGGTGAGACTACAATTTGATGATGCTTTCTGGAGAGAGTTCTTACTGTTTGGAGATATTTAAACAACTACTTGATGTGAGGCACAGCACAGCTCTGTTGCCATACTGCATCAGTAATTATTTATTCTGATTGTGCTTGAGTGGAGATGGAGGGACTGATACACCAACAGGCAATATTTACTCCCCTACTGGTGCTGAAAAATTTCATGAAAGGAAGCTAAGAAAGAAAATTGCCACCTCTTGTGCTTGCCATTTGAAGATGTGGGTAAAGTTAGAGATAGAACAGAAGACAGATTCCTTCAAGAAAAATCCTTTTGTTGATTTTGTTGTGAAACATAATTTTGTTCTAATTTCGTCTTTGGACAATTCTGAAACAAAACCTGAGCAAGCAAAACTCAGTGCAAGCTAGCACATGTTACTTCTTCTTGTTTTTTCAATTGTACCTGTTGCCAACATTTCTAGAAATAAAATTGTATTAGAGCAAGGTCCTATAAGTTATAAATTTAACCATGGAAATGGTGCATATCCTTTAATTTTTGCTCAAATCTGCATTCTCTCAACTTGAAGTGATGGTATGCCAGAATAATAATGAGGTTATTCCTCTCAGGAAATCAGTAGGTCTTTGGACAGCTAAATTCAGACTTCCTATGTGTTGGAATCTGGTCCTATCTAGAGAATCTCATAGAATAATGGAATCATAGAACAATAGAATTGTTATTGTTGAAAAATACCTTTATGATCATCATATCCAACCATCAGCCCAGCACCAGGACCATGTTCACCATTAAATCATATCCTCAAGTGCCATATCCACACATTTTTTGACACTTCCAGGGATGGTGGCTACACCACATCCCTGGGCAACCCACTCTAATGTTATACAAACCTTTTCTTCAAAAACAAAAAAAAAGAAAGAAAAAAGTTCCTAGTATCTAATCTAAACCTCCCATGTTGAGATATTACAAAAAGATTAAAGGCATTGCAAAAAGGAGGGAGATTACTGAAAGCCATAGGATCACCAAATAGAGAAACAAAATTGTGGTCACAATGACCAAGCAGTGCTGAATTCCCTACAATTTCATATACAGCCTATTCCTTTGTTTAGTTCATGCACAATATGAAGCCTTTTTTGTATAGAGCCCTCCCTCACTGAAGCTCTATTTCAGTGCACAGGGGCTAATTTTGGGGAGCATTTTGATACTTCCAAAATCCGGTTTGTAACTTCTCTTTTCACTGTCAGCTCACATTTAGACTATTTTCCTGTTTATAAAACACTTGCCAAGCAGCCACAGCAAAATCAATTTGTAAACTGCATTTTCTGTTAAGGTAACTAAATCCATAGGAATTACTGAAAAAGCCAGGGGCTTGGCATATTCCTAAACTCCTGGACACAAGAGCAGAATTCTGCTCTTAGTTACACCAACACAGTCCTGAGTAACCAAATCAGGATTCAGGCTGCTGTCACCTAAACCCTACAAATGAGACAGTGCAATTGCTGGCTATTATTATGTGCTCAGTTAGAGTGATTATGTATGGAACTGAGTCCAGCTGAACAGCCAAGGCCAGATTTTGTTTATTTGCTTGTAAAGCTTCTAGCACATTTCAGCCATGGTATAAAGAAGAACCATTACCAATTCTGACAGTAAAAGAACCCTGTGGAAATTGAAAGTGATATGATTGCTACAGATTTAGGCTGCTTCAAAGTCCACAAATACGTATACAGACAAAAAATAAGGAGAAAATAAAAGATAAAATAAGAGAAAGTCAATAGTGAAATGGACTTCAAATCCTTAAAGTACTTGTTTTTAAATCCATGGCATCCATATGACTATTAAAACAAAGGAGGATGCCAAAAGTAGGGAATTATAATGCATCAGTTTATCTGCCTGGCAAACAGCTGCATGCTCTTTTCAAATTCCTTGCTACACATGGATTTCTGTGACTGAATCAAGACCAAACAAAACCCATCAGGAGCACAAGCATATGAATCTATTAACAAGTGAAGGATCTGTCTGGAGCAACAAATGAGAAAACATTTGTGCATTCAAACTGGTGAACACAAGTTCCTGGGGAAAAAAAAAAAAAAAAAAAGGAAGAAAAGCAAGTCAACAAGTGGTCTGAAATTATGGGAGATGTCTATATTAAAGAGAAGAAATATGCAAGCAATCTCATATGAGTTTTAGCAGATTCAGTTTGATATATATTTCTAGCCTCTCAAGAGAATGTCTTGAATTTCAAAGGTCTTTCAGTGATAGCTCTGGCTGAGCCACACTCTGGAATATTAAACTGCAGAGTTATTATTTGCACAATTATATGTATCCTAAACAGTAATTAAAACACAAAAAAACCCCACCCAAATACACCAAAAAAATAACGAAGAAAATCCAGACCCCAAAAATGATTATTGTACCACAGCTCTTAATTATCAATCCCTGGCACAACCTCTAAATAATTTCTCAGAACCGACTCTACATTTTCATTTGACTCTGCTTCTCAAGTCCACCTATGTGTCTTTACCTGTACTGGAAATTTCTTTAGGTGAGTATTCTTTCTGTATGGTTCCTTCTCTACTGAAGAAGTTTCTATATTTGCGGTTCCTGCCTCTCTCTCTTTCCTGACTAACTCTTTGATTTTGAGTGGGAAGTTGCTAGCAATTGGTATGCTCAGTGAACCACAGTTCATGCATTCTTCCATTTTATTAAGATCCAGGTGGGAAAAAGTCTATTACTTTACTCAAAATGGCACATAGCACTTCCATTAGTGAATAGGCAACCTTGGAGAGTAAGTCCTACACCCTCTCCATGTTCTTTCGTACAAAGAAAAATACATTGAGAGGGAATTCAAGTGTGAAATCTCTGTAAATTTTGGCATATGGTGTTAGTAAAGCCTATTCTTTCTTCAGGAAAGACTTTCCTAATATTATAAACAGTGGTACTCAGAAAACTCTACCAGAGGTGATGGGATATGACTTCACTGCAAAGGTAAGTAACATGAGCCTGAAAACAGTGAGATTTTTCAGTTAAATCGGGAAGTCTTTGGGGCATCTGCTGACTGAAGCCTGAAAACTATTCTGCTTTAAGTACAGAGGGCAATCTATCTGATTCACAGTACAGAGAGTAGGTAATCAGCTAAAACATATGAAATTTCTTTAAAAGCTTTCTTTTTTCCCCTAGAGCCAAATTTTCTTAGCATATCCCCAGAAATCACCTATCATTCTGTACATACCAATTCTACATTTAAATCCCTTTTCTTGTCATCCTCATTGTAATTCTGCAGCATTTTCATAGGAGGAGTCTGAGATCACATGTGCACAGTGCTGCCAGAGGCAACTAGGTGGGCACAGGCTGCCCAGAGAAGTTGTGGCTGACCCCATCCCTGGAAGTGTTCAAGGTCAGGTTGGATGGAATTTAGAGCAAACTGATCCAGTGGGAGATGTCCCTGCCAATGGCAAGAGGGTTAGAAGTAGATCAAATTTAAGGGCTCTTCCAACTCAAACTCTTCTGTGATTTTATTAAACATAAATCCTGCAACAGTGCTATGGAAGTGGGAGGTGTTTGCCAAGCACAGACAGGTAATTTCTAACATTTCTTGGACAGCAAAATATTGAAGACAAAGCCTACTGAAAATGGTGATCAAATTCTCTTGTAAATTCAGACAAATTTAGGTGGCTACAGTAGAGATGTCTACACTAGGAAGACTGCGAACATTTCTGTTACTGACTGAGAATATAAATCCTGCTGCTAATCCTGCAGATGCTATGAGGATTGACACCATGGTAATGAGAATGAGGTTGGGCCAGTATGAAGCACTTGAGTGCCTGGCAAGTGGGATTTCTTCAAACGAAATGCATTTTAACACACCAGACTGAAAACTCTGTGTTGAGGAGCAAGAAGTTTGTGAAGTCTTTGCTGCACAAGTAAGAACAAGGCAAATTAGAACAAGGCCATGCATCATCCTGAGATTAAACAGAAGAACATTAAAATTATCTTCCTTTATCAAATATGCAGACCGAGTTGTTTTCTCCTTCTTCATTCTTCCCAACCAGTAGTCTTTTCCTAGAACAGTCCATTTGCCCTCTGCATTTGTATTGCAGACCTCTCCAAGGTCTCTTTCATTCTCTGCTCAGCAATTCTCCAACTGTTCCAAGGGAAAATCATCTCCCTCCTTCCAGTATTTTCTGCAGCAGGCAGAGCAGAGACCCAAGTAGCATTCTGTCCTACTTCCAGGCACCAATAATAAAGAAAACTATTTAATAATGAAAACTATGTGTAGTATTCACTCTGGGAAACCAGAATAAATTCAATAGACAACTTACAGCCTAGAAGTACACTTGTGTTCTGGGTTCTTCCTAGACCAACAAGTTATTGAAGTGCAAATGAATTGGAAGATGAAATTGCTTGTCAATAGATACGGGGTTCCTTCTGGTCATGGAATCAGTGAGCATTTATTCAAGATATCTTGCCTACATGGTTATAAAGTCTATCAAATCAAGATAGGGTCAAATCTTTTGCAGTGTGAGCTTGTAGTTGTAACACTATTTTTAAGTTTCTTTTCAGTTCTCTATACTTCACTCACCCGTGTTTACTGAAATGTGAATATTAATGCTTTTGTTCATTTTTGCCTGGAACACAGCAAAAATCAGTGCTCTACTTAGGATGATTATTCAGCAGGTATTAATGTTTCTCCATACAGCTCATATCCATTATCTGCTGGATTTTTTTTCAATTACAAATTGAAAACCAGTATGAAATTGTTACCACTGCAATCACAGTTAAGTCTATGAAGTTCATAAAAGGAAAAAAAAAATTAAAAAAAAAGAAAAAAAAGAAAAAAAAAAGAAAAGAAAAATAACTGAATTGCAGTAATACAAATCTGGATGCATGAAGTGCTGAAGGCAAAATTGGGTGGGGTGTTGAGTGTCTGCGTGGGGGAATCAAATTGATGTTGTATTAAGGCAATTTGCCCCTGTCAATTAAATGGCATAACTTGATAGAAAAGCATAAGCTGTAGTTCTTCCAACCAAAAGAAGCTTCTTTCAGAGCTCACTGAAGCCACTGTGAGTCTTTGAACTACTTCAATGAGATTTGTCTTCTTCAAGCATAATGTGCTTCTGTTTGAGCATAACATGAGCAATAAACAATATAAAATGTGGATTTAAATAAAGAACACTCATAGAGGAGGGATCCAGTATGACTTTTATGTGAGCAGACAACACCATCCACCAACTGAAGAAGTCTTTCTTTGCTGTCCAGGTGCCAAATCTGAATGCCAACACTTGAGCTTGATTGTTAAAACCTTTCTCTCATCAGATAAGTTCTGACTACTACCCCTTTTTAAGAGGAGGAGTAGTAGTAATAATGCAGCTCTTGGTCCTATGACCTTATTTCTTAGGACAAAAAATAATTCTAGTGTGATTTCTCAGAAAATAAGTGGTATCAATCACTCAGATCTGAAGACGATGTCTAAATCTCTGTATCTAGAATTTCCTGAACTGCCCTTTCCTTCCCTGCTTTATAATCATCTTTGCAGGGAGACAGGACAATTTTCATTCAAGAGAGAAAAATTTTGATTTAAGTTCTTTATTCTAACATCAAATGGTTTCACTGTACTCTATGTAGCATGAGAAGTGAGCTAAACGATGCAAAATGAGATTTTGCGTATGACATTTTTCCCAGTATTTTCACTGATAATTGGTTAAAGGAAAGTCCAAGATAATCTTTTTCTCCCTGTTTGCACTCCATGATTCATTTCTAGTTCTTGTCTCTCTCTGAAATGGCCAGAACAAATCTCTTCATAGGTGTCTAGTACATAATATACAGCTTCTCTACCCAACCTCAATTCATGTCCTGCCATTCATTTATATAATCCAGACTTAAACTACCAATGTTAGCATTAATCCAAGATGTTCTTCATTTGAAAGATGCATACCCATGTGTAATACAACACCTATTAGTTTTGGATCTTCTGTTAGGTATGATAAAGTCTCTGACTATTACAGGGAGTGGGGATTAAGATCAACATGGAGGTTACAAAACTAAAAGGACACAAATCTATTATAAAAGCTCATCACTCCTTCTCCTCTTAGAAATTTCCATTAACAACCAAAACACAGCTTCCAGCTGCTCATTAACCTGTTTAATTTCCTAACTGGGAATCAGAGTTAAAAAAAAAAAAATAGCTTCAGTCAAACAGAAAATTCCTGGTCATTCACCCAATTGTTGCTCATTTTAAAACCTAGCTTGACCATTTAAATGCAGGCCTGTTGGAGTCAATTTGTTTGTAGAAATGGCACCTTTGGCTTTTGTGGCTGAAAATGAATAATGAAACAATTACTATCCTAGACTACAAAACACTTATTTATAAACAAATTGCAAAGTATAGTACTAATGTACTTATGACTAAGTAATTAACTGGTACCAGGACAAAGTGTTGAGAGAGGTCTACATTGCAAGACATTATTATGATCAAATATCTCAGCTTTTTCCTTAATTTTAGAATCATGACCTGTATTTCATGTGGTTAAATAATGATATAGCTACAAGATAGTTGGCATTAGTGATCAAGAATTCAATATAACAGTGCTTCACAGGCCTGTGGCATGTACATCTAGTGGAGGGGCAATTCTATAGCAAGATGGAGGGAAGAATTCCCTATTGTTCCCTAGTCTGACTGTGTGACAAGTTCCTTCATTCACAGTTCCCTCTTCCTACCTTCTCTTCTCCTTGGTTCCCCTCAGATCATAAGCCTTAGAAGCATCTAGCTCCTAATGAGATTTTGAAATTGCAGCCTGCTCTTTTTTCTTACTGAGGTGGCATTTGGTGGTTACCACCCTCTTCAGGTACCTAGGCTAATACCTATAACCTTCTTTAAAAGGCAAACAAAATATTTCCATCCACCTTGACAACTGAATAATAGAATCATAGAATTATTTGGGTTGGAAGGGACCTTAATGACCAACGAGTTCCAATGCCTCTGCCACGGGTATGGACAGCTGCCCACGATGGTGCACATAAGAGGAAAGAGACACTGCTGACTAAACCAGCCTTCACTGTAAAAGAAATTAAATGCAACAATTTTCTGATAGTTATATTCCTTTGAGTATTAACAACCCCATTGTCAGTGGTGTGTTCCAGAAGGAAGCAAAACCCCAATTTGGGAATACCAAGGTGCATGTAAAAGTAATGCAAATGACATAATATATATAATCTCGTGGATGTTGATAAACATAGGTAACTACGTAGGGAAAAGGACATCAGTGTGTGGAGCTGGGAACTAATGGAGAAATGTGAAGTACTGTGGTAAAAGGGAAAAGCCCTGAAGACAACTACAACTTGGTAAGTCAGACTAAAGAGGAGGAAGATCAGAGCAACCACTTCCTTGGCACGTCCATAGCCAGGATAAACCTCTGCTACCAGATGTTTTATTTCACCAAGTACCAGCAATGTGTTTGCAGTTTATCCATTATGCCACAGCAAAGCTGATTCTGGGGTGCGCTGAGGAGAGCAGATTAAATTCTTCACTGTCACTGCCTGCTTGTCTCAGGAAACAATTGCTTATGGCTGATATCACATTTTGGGAACAACAAAGGAACATTCAGCACTGTCCTGAATGGCATCTTGGGTTTATTTGTTAATGAAAGAAATAAGTGACTTTGCTGAACTCTGCTCTGCTTTTTATTAATTACTATTATTTACTGCTTGGCACAATGCATAATAGGGAGAAAAGCACTTGCTTTGCTTAAATGAGTTCAGAATTGCATTATCTTGTGTGGTAGGAAAGAAAGCAGCACGTTGAGAGTGTGTAATTAACTTGTACCATGAATGATGTGGTGGAAAACAAAAGCCAGTGTATAGCTAATGTGGTGGATGCAAAATAATGTGTTCTCATGCACAGCATTCCGGAGGTGTACATTACTCCCACCATTCATTGTGTCCTGCATCATGGTGTTATTTGGAAAATAATTTGAACTAAAACAAAAACAGATCCTAAATCATATGCTTTTGTGCAGGAAAGAAATCTCAGTAAAAAGGCTAATAGCATTGTCCCCACCCATCTATTTTGTCTGGCAATGTAAAAAAAATGTTGTATGGCAAGGAGCACAGCATAGCAAGTCGTTCATTTGCAGCTAAATTGCTTGACAGTCTCAGGAGCTGCTTTGGAGCCACTTTGGCTGCATCCCATTGGTTTTCTCAGTCCAGTCACTTTGTATTAGCAATGTCACTCACTGTTGTGCAGCAGGTCAGACAACACATGATGCTTTGTGTCATGAGAGGGAGTTGAATGAAAATCACCCTGGAAACAGTGGTGATTTTGCCCTTTCTTTAAATATCTCAAACCAAAATATTGTTCCTATATAGAGGCATCTATTTTTTTTTTTCTTTTTCTTTTCTTTTTTCCCCCCTGAGGATTCCCATGGCAATTGTCTACTCTGCCTGTGAAGGAATCACTGATTCATTCATTTAACGCTGCCATGTCTGGAATGGAGACTGACAGACAATAGGCAGAGGAATTGGAGAGGGAACTCTTGAACAATGACACCAGGACAGCTCTTTGCGGAGTATTTCCTACAGATGACTTCAAAATGGCCTGGGATAAATGACTTGTTTGTTTGTTTGTTTGTTTGTTGTTTTTTGTTTGTTTTTGTTTTTTGTTGGTTTTTTTGTTTGGTTGGTTTTGGTTTTTTGTTGCTTGTTTGGTTTTTGTTTGTTTGTTTTTTTACTTGGGTTTTTGGTTGGTTGGTTGGGTTTTTGTTTTGTTTTTCTTTTTCTTTTTGTTTTTGTTTTTCTTTTTGTTTTGTTTTTATTGTTTTCTTTCTGTTCTAGCCTTTAGCCATAGGGACTAACTCCCTTTCTACTGCCTATTGAAATGTGAAGAGCCAACCAGTTATATGTACAGCCAAAATATTTGAAACTTTAAGATTTTCAGCATGATAAACACCTTCTCTCCTCACACCTCCTGCTAGATGAAGTCTCTGCTTTGCATGTGAATGATGACTACGTGTAAAACTGTAAACTTCATAATTTTCTTTTTAAAAAGAGAATTGTTCAAAAAATATTAAGAAGCAGTTAGAAAATATTCATCAGACACTGACAAGAATCTCTAGAGAGTATGTGACCCAAAAGACCCACCCCAGAAAGTAACTGAGAAGCTAAAATATGTGTATCTCATTACTGAAATATTCCCTGAAGCCATCAACATACCAAGTATAAACAACAGTGAGAATCGAGCCATTCAAAATAACAGTCAGCTAATTCATTAGGACACAAGACCAAACAGAAGAGGAAAACAGAGGGATAATTCTCCTTTTCTGCTTTTTTTTTTTTTTTTTTAAATAAAAAATAA
>VXAU01001243.1:408863-446836 GCA_013399695.1 Formicarius rufipectus | reverse complement strand
TCATGAGGAGAGAGAACCCTGCACTGGTTTCTTCTCTATAGTTCCTGCTCAACAACACTTTTTCTGTTCCTGAGAGTAGAGGTTCTTAGTATGACACCACTGGTACTATTATAAATAAAATCCAAGCCCCCAAAAGGAAAGGGTCTATCCTTCCTGTTGTATTAGATTGGTGGCCTAAAAGGCATTACTTTGATGAACAGAGGCAGTTCTGTGCTAGACTTTCAGCAAAAATGACAACTTTCACATCAAAACCTTCTCAAAATTCTCCTTCAGATAAAAAAAAAACAAAAAAACAAAAAAACAAAAAAAAAAAAAAAAANTCTCCTGGTCAAAAAAAAAAACAAAAAAAAAAAAACCACCAAAAACAAACCAACAAAACCAAATCAAAACAAAAACCCAAACCAAATCTAAACAAAATAAATTGCCACAGAATTAAACAGCAGAGTTCCACACCTGCTCCAAATTGCGTTTATGTTTTCTGCTTGCAACAGAAAGTAGAAGAAAAGAATGGGAGAGAAGGTCCAACAAGGCAAGTCATCCACATGATACCCATTTTCTGGATGGAAACACGGGGTGTTTGGACTCCTACATTCCCAATATTTCCCTCTGAATATTCTGCTCAAAGTCTTTGCAGGCAACAGCCAACAGGTAGTGAGCAGCAGGACAATTTTCCATTGAGCTTTCCAGAGTAGCAGTTCAGGACTTTCCCTCATACTCCCCCTCAGGCTGTGGATCAGGTAAACCTCAGCAAAGTCAATCATTTTTGTTTACTAGGAGACTGGCTGAAGTGCAAGAGGCCTTGTGTTGAGCCCATTTCCCTTGAGTATGTGGAGGGCAGCAGAAACCTCTACTGTCTGGCAGAAAATACAGGAAAATGCATGCAGATTTCTTTTGCTTGTTATGGACTTGACCACTTCCCAGGGTAAAACACAGAAGGTTGTACTCTGGATTGAAAGCCTTCTTTGGCACCACTTAGAAAATACCTAGAAGGATATTTTCAGCATCAGTTTTCCCAAAAGGATGAACTGTCTTCCTACTGGAAATTTGGATTGCAGCAAGAAGCTGAGCAGAATTAAAATTTGAAGTCCCTCTCTCCCTTTCTTTCCCGTAAAAGTGTATGTTATCTATATAAAGATCAGTGATCCAGACAGTTCATTTTCCTCTCCTTTTCATTTATAAATACTTGGAACAAGGCTATCTCAAAACTTGAAATGCAAAAAAACTTATTGCTTGTCAATCCCTATATATTAGAACAGTTTTTAATCTCCAGACAAATAGTCCTCTGGCATTTTTAGACGCAAAATGGAGTGTGAGCATGAGAAATAAAAGAACTTTTGCCCGAAGGATTGCATTTGGCCTGCCTGCTAATGCTGCTTTGCATTTACTTCATTACCAGCAGGGCTCAAATTGGGTCACAGACTGCGTGTCAGCACAGCATACTGCTGGTGCAGTGTGTCTGGCTGCTTTGTTTTCTTCTCCATCGAGTCACACCTTTCCCTCTCCTCTCAGTAGCCAGGCAACAAAGCAAAGAAGCTGCACAGAAAATGAGCTCAGTGGCAAAATATGCCCTCCCCAATTATGATGGAGTTTTTACCCATGCTTTCCCCTAAGCCTTATTTGTCCAGACTAGAAGACTGCCATTTGGTTTTGACAAGGATTTGAATATCTAATCATAGAACTTGAGTTAGAAAGTATTCTGGCCTGAGGTCCTTCTTAAACCAATGAAGGAATGATTCCTCCAGAAATGTATTCTTTTCTTTGACTGTAAAAGGAGTCTGGAATGACTAGACTCTGTACGTCAGTTCTTCACTTAAGTAAATACAATAAATGGGAAACTGGAAGGAACCTCTGAAGGTCTTTAACCCAGTTCCTCCATTGAAGCAAGTCTAACTCCAAAGCTAAGTCAGATTTCAGACAACCTTTTCCAAAGATCTAGATACAACACTTATTCTCCTGGGGAAAATGTTTTCCTGATTTCCAATCAGAATTTCCTTTCTTGAAGGAAGACTGCTGTCTCTAATCCTTCCTAAAACATCTAGGAGTTTGGATCTGTATTGTTTAGAAGCTTGTTTTATGTAATGACAGGAGCCTTTATAGCCACCTTTACCTTTCTCTTCTCTAGGCAGAGTAATTCCATTTCCTTCAGCCTGACTTAATATATTCAATATACAATACATCCTAGTGGCCCTCCACTGAACTGCCACTGGTTTAGTCACAAAAATAATGATAATAAGAGGGATGAGATCACTCCAGATGCATCAGCACTGTTCAGCAAGTCCCATATGTGTAGGCATGTTCAGTGGTACAGAGATATTTCTTAATACAAATTAGGATCTGCCATTGTACAATTTCTTCTCTTTTTAAGGCCATGGTTTGGTACTGATCAAATTCTCTGAAAATCACGGCTTTTCAGAACCACACTAGGGCAGTCTTTCCCAGACCATCGAGTCTATCCTTCAGCAATATTATGCCTTAACATTTACAAAATTATTCTCACTAAAACTGAAATGAAATCCAGCCCAGAACTAGTGAACCTGCTTTAAGAATATCTGCAAAGTACAACTGAGTTGGAGAACTCTAAACATTGACATTTGCATAAATCCCTTGTGTATATCAAATCTGATTTTTCACCATAGGTATGTCTGTGCAACCAGTCAGTAGTAAGATTGCAAAGCATCACAAATCAGGAAACGTCTCCATCTCTGCACAGGAATTTTCTAATTGCCTCTAAAGCAATGGAGGTCAAGTATGAGTGAGAGAACTCTCCTCCTTTCAGGGTCTAGTCTTGCCATGATGATTATCCAAACAAGCTTTACTTATCCATCCTGTTCCACTGCATGTAACAGACTTAAATGCATGAGTATGAGTCAATATAAGAAGGACTACGGGCTGTGATATTCAAGCTGTGGTTAAGATCAGAACTAATTCCTCACTAAAATCAAACAATACTTTCCAATAGAAATAGAATCATTCATGAAGAAAAGTACACTGTAAAAAAGGAAGACTACTAGATTATCCAGTTCTACATATTTTGATTTCTTATCTTACTGAAGGAGGTTGTTTCATTTGTAGGTGTCTGTGTATATTCATATAAAATTCAAAATAGAAGGGTATTGGAAGGAGAGTAATACTCAGTGATTTTTATTTCTTTATATGACTTGTGTGTAGTGATTCTCAGCATTTTTATTTTTTTGTTGTTATTTACACATGGGAGAATAGTTTTATGTATGGTTTTGAGCTATACACATGCAGACATACACTGGCATAGACATCCACATGCATAAAGACAAAGAACTGAATACACTGTATTATCTCTCCCTCTTTTGGATTTCAGTGTCAACAGATAGAAACTCAATTATTAACATGCAGACAAATTTCCCTAAATTACACCTTTAGCTATTTTTATGACAGTGTTGACAGTGTTATTACTGAGGAGAATAGAACACCCTGCTTAACAGTATTTTCCCACTTTTAGTATGAAATGAAGACAAAAGCTAGGGGAAAAAATAAAATTTAAAAAAAAAAAGGAGCTTTTTTGTATATCTCTTGGTGATGTACCTTTTATGCAAATATCTCATAGCTTTCTACAGTAATGGTGCCATTAAATGCCTTGAGATTATTTGTAAGAGAAAAGTGTTACCTTGAGATTAAGACATAAAGTACTAAGTGCATTTTTAGGAACAAAGAAGATTTCTTTGTAAAGAAGTTAATGTTCCAAAGAAAGCTTTGTTTATTTGAGAGGTTTTATGGCTGTGCTGTTTTCTTCACTTAGCACCTTAATTCTCACGAACCATACGGCTGTCCAGATGTTTAAAATAAAAAGCCCATTTGGGTATTATCAGAGATTACTGAGAAAAGATATACAGACATGATGTTTAGCTATGCAACATAAATTCTCAGAGCATGTAGCACCCAATCAACATGGTCTCTGAGATCTGATGAAACTAAACACATAAATCATAAAAACTAGACAAAGGTCTTATTATCCTATTTACCTCTAGCCAGATGCTATCTGAAAAGAATCTACCAGCCAGGGTGATAATCTTTTTTTTTTATTTTATTTTATTTTTTTCTTGTTTTTTTTTTTTTCCTTCTTCTCACCAAGGCATTTTTGGGAAATGTGTTTATCAGGGGTGAATATGTTTCTGCCCAACCCAGATGCACTTTTCAGATGTTCGTGTTGCTTGTAATGCCTTGAGAATAGGGTTGCCTAACATCTAAAATACATACATTTTCTTTATTGCCTGAATCTTTCATCTCCTCTCCTCCGGGGTTGCCTAATACGCTCACCGAGCTATTATTGTTTTGCTTCAGATAGCTTGGCCCTCTTGCCGAGTCTCATTTGCTGTCACACAGTCACAAATTACAGCATTTACTTCACGCCACCTCCATCCCAAACTATCAGTTTGTGCTTGCTGAACTGAAGAACACGATGATGGATCAAGGCACATTTGTGCTAATCCACTGCAAGTTGATTCTCCAAAGAATGCAGAGCAGTAGCAGTCTGTGGCATTTTCTTTCCATTTTAATGTGCTTATTCTGTTTCCCAGTAATTGTTTGCTCTCCCAGTCTCTTTTGTTTATAGTTTTGTTGTTTTTGGTTTTGGTTTTTTTTTTTGGTCACAGCAGTTTGCTCTCACTTTTCTTCTTTGGCTTTTGACAGATCTTAAAAAAAAAGCAAAGAAAAACAAAAGGAAAACAGACAGAGAAGTCACTTTTGTTTTTTACTTTTTTTTTTTACCTTCATAAACAAACCTTTAAAGCTATCCAGCTTTTCTGCAGGTGTAAATCACGCTGGCTCCACTGTGCAAACAATTTCATGCCAGCTGAGGCTGTAACAGAGTATTTTGGAAATGCCAGTGATGTAGCTGTTGTCTAGACTTCAGTTTCAGACATAGACTTGGATCTCCTAAAGGAAAAAATCGCTCCATATTATGTATATTCACCAACAAATTGCATCTTCTGCTTGAAATCCTTTCAAAAATATTTCCTCCTACATATTTGAGAATTCAAGGTTAGAGTGACCAGTCAATGGACATTACATGGAAATCAATTATCTTCTGTTCCAACTCAGGATGAAAATCCTGAAGGGATGGGTTGGCATTTATCTATTACTTTGCATGTTATGTTGGAGGTTCAGGATCCAGATGATGGAACACATCCCCACTCCTACAGCTGATGTGTCTGCACAGAACAGGAGAGCACTCCCTTCTTGAAGAATCCTTTTTTATTATTATTTTAACATTATTATTATTTAATCAAGGAATCATAGGCAAATTTAGGGTACTGCACCTGGGGAGGAATAACCCTGAGTACCAGTACAGGCTGGGAGCTGACCTACTGGAGATCAGCTCTGTGAAGAAGGACCTGAGAGTTATATGATGGGCAGCAAGTTGACCATGAGCCAGGAGTGTGTCCTTGCTGTCTGAAGCAACTTTCTTATGAGCACAGATCAGTCTAAAGAGCAGAAGACTGAGACTCAATACATACAAATATCTCAAAGGCAGGTGCCAAGAGGATAGTGCCAAACTCTTTTCCATGGTGTTCAATGACAGGGTGAGGAGTAATGGCCATAAAGTAAAACACAAGGAGTTCTAGCTCAATATAAGGAAGAACTTTATACAGAGGGTAACAGAGCACTGAAACTGCCCAGGGAGCTCATGCATTCTCCCTCTCTGGGGGCATTCAAAACTCACCTGGATGCATTCCTATGTAACATGCTCTGGGTGACCCTGACTTGGCAGAGGGGTTGGACTAGATGACCTTCAGAGGTCCATTCCAACCCGAACAGTTTTGTCATTCTGTAATCCACAGAGGAAAATTCAACTGTTTTAATTATATACATTTTTTTTTAAACCCACATGAACAACAAAAAAAAATACAGTGACATAATTGATACATTGTGGGCATAGTGATTTGTGTTTGTCAAAGCTACTGACATTTTTGTGTTGTCACAATGGGTAATGTACCATGACTATCATTGCTGTGAAAATTGTAACTTAGATTTCCTTAGTGTTGCCTGTTCAAATTACCGACATTCACTTTGTGATGCAATTTTTTTTTCCTTTTTTTGATTTCCATCAGGGGTTAATTCCACAAAACAGTGCATAAACTTACATGCATGTTTCTCTCTGACCCTCCTGAGAAAATACATTGGCATTTCACAGAGAGCAATCACATTTCTTCTCTCAGTAATTATTATGAAGTCTAAGATGATGTGCTCTTTAGAGGATATGAGCTAACACTTCACAAGGAAGACTTGCATGATGAAAGCTTGTGAATTTTGGCCCTAAAGTAGCAAGGTCAGCAATTCATCACAGAGTCATAGAATCACAGAATGGTTTGGGTTAGAAGGGATCTGAAAGACCATCTAGTTCCAACCACCCTCCCAGGGGAAAGGACACCTTCCACTAAACCAGATTGTTTAAAGCACCATCCAACCTGGCCTTGAACACTTCCATAGATGGGGCATCCACAACTTTTCTGGGCAACCTGTTCCAGTGCTTAACCATCCTCACAGTAAAGAATTTCTTCCTAACACTTATCTAAATCTACCATCCTTCAGTTTAAGGTTATTCTCCCTTGTCCTATCACTACATGCCCTTGTATACATTCCACTCAAACCATTCAAAGTTAAAAAGTTGTTTATGTAGCTAGAGTCCTCTGTACCATCACATGTAACTCTGGTTTTTATGTTTGGCCTGCAGTCCCTGAGGTGCACATAAGAAATGTGAAATGTGTAAGAAGGGACAGTCTTTCTGCTGGCAATTAGGGTTAATTTGGGTTTGCTGGGCAAAGTCTTACTTCTCTTATTTTCTGAGTAAACTACTTTAACTGTGGAACGGAGAGGGAGAATGAGGGATTTTGTGCATATTTCTCATTCTTTACTCCCTCCTGAGGAAAGTAATCTACTAGATAGCAAAATAATTTGAGATTCATGAACCCAGCAGAGCACAAGTGGCAGTGTAAGTCTGTAGCCTAGTGATTAGGACCCCCTGGAGACCTAATTTACTTCTCCAACAGTACTATTGAATGTAAAAGTTGTTATAGGGTAAAGCACAGAATATTCACTTCTTTTTCCTTCTGACCAAAATGTGCAGGTGTGATGTCCTTTCACAAGAATTATTTTTTGAGCTGACAGTGGTCATGTATCAAGATGATTTAACAGGAATGGAGTCTAATATAATGATATATTCTGGTAGTTGTTAAAACCACTTATGTTCACAGGGTTTTTTGCTTTCCAGCAGTCAAAGAGCTGTTTTTGGACTTTACTCAAACCACAGAGCTATAAGTGATCTTCCAAAACACCTGGAAGTGACAAAGTGGCAAGGATATTCCACAGCTTGCTGAAGGTTCGAGGTTACAAAGACTTCCAAATAAAAACAGCAGCAGCAAAAAATAAACAAACAAACAAAAAACCCAACCAGCAAACAAAACAAACAAACAAAACAAAAAAAATCAGCAAAACCAACCAAACACAAACAAAAATAAACCAAGCTAAATGTGACTTTTAATTCCTAAAGAAGATTTCTTTCAAACTAAGTTCTCAAAATTAACACATTTTGGGAAATTGCAGATTTCCCCTTCCAAACAGCTAACTGGGGCAGCTGGCAGACACAACAGTTAATACGGCAATACCGAAATATGGAGATGTCTATTCCTTGTAAGTACATGTTTGTGGCTTTATGTTCTAAAGCTCCATATGGTGTGAAAACCGCCCCCCCCCTCTTCCAGAAAAGTTAATGGTGGCAACAGTACACCACAGAACCAAAGGTTAGACTAAATGGGCTGTGGAGGTCTTTTCAAATCCATATTTCTATGACTCCATGAAACCTGTTTCACTGTTTCCAGAATTTTTGTCCTGAAATCTAAGCTTAATTTTAATCAAATGTAGGTTGATATTTCTTATCCTGCCCTACATGGGTATTTCTTTCCTGCTTTCAGCCACACATTGCCTGCTTGAAGATTGTTGCCAGTATGCTTCCAGTCTTTTCCTCTTTAGGATAAATGGTTTCATTTTTTTCAGTCTTTCCTAAAATATCACACTTTTCAGATTTGTGATCACTCTGACTCCTGTCCTCTGGCCTTTGCTATACTACTGGTTTTACAGGCATGATGGAAGGAGGGGGCAGGAGAAGGATGACAATGTTCACTTATGACCCACTATAACTTCTAAACAACTTTCTGTGCAATGGCTGCTCAAGCAGCTGGTCCCCATTCCAAATTTTTACTGCTGATTATGCTTGTGAAGTGTTATATTTTGCATGAGTCCCTAATGATTTTCAGCAGAGTTTTTCCAGCCATATCTCCTGTGCTTCAACATAATTTGGAATTCTGGTCTTGTTCTTGAACTTCTTGAAGCTTGTTGTCACCTGCAGATTTAATAAGTACACTTTGCTTTCCATAATCTGGTTCATTAACAAAAGTATTGAATAGCTCCAAAACGAAGGCAGACACCTGTTGGATCCCACCCAACACTTCCCCCTGTTTTGACTATGAACCACTGACAAATAATCCCTGAATACAGTTTTCTAATTGTCTCTGCAACTACTCTGTGGTAGTTTCATCTAGGTCTCATTGCTCAGGCTTATTTGGGAAAATAAGCACTAAGCCTTTGTCAAACATCTTACCAAAGTCAAAATATGACATTACCAGCTTCTGCTCAATCCACAAACCATTTTAAAATGGGGAAAAAAAGAGTAAAATTAATTTAAAAAAAGTTGTTTTGATAGGCTTTCTTCATGACAAATGTCAACTATCTGTTGCTCCACGTTATCTCATACTTGGAAAGAATTTGTTAGATAGTACAGTTCTTTTTCACAGCATAAATCACTGTCACAAACTATTGCTTTTCATTTCATTTATTCTTTAATGAAAGCAATGTTAGCTTTTTCAAAATGACAGTGTATAAAATTTATCCTAAAAGTACATTGCAATACACATTATCTCCATGCTAATCCTGCTTGGGTGCTTCATGATGAGAAATAGCTCCTTAACATAATTATCTAGAATTATGAATGGAGATGCAAGTCATATTTTTCATCTATGCACATATAGTGCCTCAAAGAAATCTCCTTTTCAGAACTGCAAGTATCTTTCGGTCAGAGTCCATTGGCTGAAAAAAAAAGGAAAAAAAAAGAAAAAAGATGGGGCACAGGTAGTTGTACCTTAGACATTCACCCAAGAAAGGTGTTGACCTTGTTGAACAAGTCCAGAGGATGCCATTTAGTTGATCACAGGGTGGAAACACCTCTGCTGTGGAGACAGTCTGGGAGAGTTGGGGTTGTTCAGCCTGGAGAAGAGAAGGCTTTGGGGATGTCCTAGAGCACCTTCCAGTACTTATAGGGGGCTTAGAAGCAGGCTGGAGAAAGACTTTTGATAGGACAGGCACAAGGAAGAATGGTCTTAAGCTAAAGGAGAGTGCATTTAGATTATATTTTAGGAAGAAATCTGTTAATATAAAAGTGGTGAGAAATTAAAGCAGGTTGCCCAGAGAAGTTGTGGATGTCCCATCCCAAGAGCTGCTCAAGGCCAGGTTGGATGGGGCTTTGATCAACCTGGTCTAGTGAAACCCTATCATGGTAGGGGTATTTTGAACTAGATTTTTAAGGTTCCTTCAAATCCACACCATTATATGGTTCTGTGATTCTATGATATGACAGAAGAAAAAGACTCATGCTAGTTATTCTAATAACTGGGATGGAATAGCATGGAGGAAGTGGGTTTCTTATTTTTTGAAGATAGTTTTTGTATCTAAGTTATTATGCTAAGATTTTAATACAATCAGTATAGAAAAGCTCTGAATCACCCTCAAGAGGTGGGACTTAGGACTTCAACTAGAAGTCTGAAGTCAGGTTGTGTAATTAACCTCCATTGTTCATTTTCTTCCATTGCCCACCAATGCCATGCTGTCCTGGCCTCATCCTGCTGTCCACCAGCTTCAGTTTTTCATGCCTATCAGGCTGCAGCCTTAATTTTCTAACATATACAAAATTGAATAGATTACAGACTAAATCCATGATTGCATGTCTCTTTGCTTTATTGTTCCTACCACTTGGTTCAAACTTTCTTTTCTATCCAGATTTATTCTGGGTCTTGCTTCCTCAGGGAAATCAGAAGCTGGCAGTGCTACTGCACTGTAGTTACAGGTTAAAGTAGCAGCAAAGCATGATCAAGTTTATAAGCATTTCCAAGCATTATTTCCCACTGTGCTTTGCTGCTGTTCCTATGACACTCAGCAGTGAAGCTTTTCAGGGGATCCTCATGGGATGCTCATTAGTGTTTCCTAATTGCTCCATGCAGAGGGAAATAACTGTACATGGCAGGACTCCACAGTTGCTTTAGCCTGTTTAACTCGTGAGGTCTTAAGTTGTAAGTGTCAAACCACAGAGAACAAACTAATGAGAGAAAGATTAGTGTAACAACCCTCTAATGTGTTACCACGAAGGCCCCTGATATTGCATTAAGCTGTCTTTTCCCAGACTAATTTCGGCATGTCTCTGCTAAACATCTACTGTTCCCTGTCATGATCTCCTTGCTCTCTGGGTTCAGAAACAGTTCCAGTCTACTCAAAATGGTCTGTACATTGTGTTGTACCCCATTCCCCATCAGAGATTTGTCTCTGAACCAGTCTCTGAACCGCTTTAGCAGTGGGAAATACCAACCTCCTCTTAAATTTTCAAGGCAGCAAACAAGAATAAATTTTGGAGAAGGAAAGATGACAGAATCATAGAATCACAGAATCATTTATGCTGAAAAAGATCTCCAAGACCACTGAGTCCAACCTTTGGCTAATCACCACCTTATCAACTAAATCATAGCACTGAGTGCCATGTCTACTTGTTTTTTGAACACCTCTGTAGTTGATGACTCTATCACCTCCCTGGGCCTGTTCCAATCCTTAACTCCCTTTCAGTGCAGAAATTCTTTCCAATGACCAACCTGAACCTCCCCTGGTGAGGCTTGAGGGCATTTTCTCTTGTCCTGTTATTTGTTACCTGGCAGAAGAGGCCAACCTGTGTTGTAGAAGTTCAAAAGATGTAGGAGTTCAAAAGGAAAAAAAACTCAAACAAACCAAACGTCTGCAGAATGCTGAAGAGGAAACTGAAGGAACTGAAAAAAAGAAGAAAACAATTAAAATTATTTTAAAAAACAAACAAAAAACCCCAAACAAACAACAAAAACAAAAAACAAACACAAAAACCTACATGGCAAAGTTGGGCTTTACTGAACTATGTCTAAACTCTTAGGATTTAAAAATTCTCCATGCCAATCTGTAAGAACTACTAAAGGGAAAAATATAAAGAGCGTTATTTAAGAGGTCAGGAGCCTCACTGATTTGCTCATTTATTTTCCAATCATTATGAAAAATGATTCTAATAATTCTGATAAAAGTGTAGATTGAAACAAATCTTTTTACTGAGCTCTGAATCCTAAGAGAAATGGACTACATTACCTAAGACAGACAAAAAATAAATAAGCCCTGCACCCCTAAGTAAGGTTGCAATTCAAACCCAGAACATACACACTGATTCTGCATAAAAAGCTGCTGTTGATGAAGCAGTAGAACTGCTTACAACACACTTGCCTGCTATTTCTGCTCATCACATGCTTAATACTAAGGTTCAAGATATGTTACATAATTTATTTTTTTTTTAATGTTCTGTGGTTAGGACTTTTTGTTGCTCTCAGTGTCATAAATCTCATTTTCTTACTTTAATCCTTCTCTTTATGAAAACATGGTGCCTCCTAGTCATGGAGAAAGTCCCTGTGCAAAGGCTATGGTGAGTCTGCTGGCCTGTTGAGTCCAGGAGATCAGGAGAAGTGATGGGCGTCACTGTGTTTTCTGCTGGAAACATCCCAAACAACTGGGGTGGAGCTCGGCAGAATCAAGGTTGGCACCCTCAGGTGCAATAACTTGACACCTGGATGGCTCAGATGTTTTAGGCAGTGGATGGCACAAGGCTGCCACCCAGAAGTGTGCACTCCTCGTGCAGGGCTCCTCTGCAGAATATGGCATTAATCAGGGTATCCTTAAGAGGTGACCCAAAGTCATAACTGGGAAATAAAACTGCATTGGTATTGTCAGGCGTTAAGAACTGCAGGTACCACTAAATGTTCAGAAACATGTTCATTCTCTTCATTCTCTGAGTGGTTCAGAGCTTTTTTTTTATTATTATTTTTTTAATTTTTTAGTTTAGTATGACTTTGGTTTTGGTATTTTTTCTTTAGTTACATCATTTTTCCAATGAATATTTTCTTGGTTGGTTTGTTGGTTGTTGGTTGGGTTTTCTTTGCTTTGGCTACTGGAAAAAAACAACCAAACAACCACCAACCAAACCAACCAACCAAAAACCCAATAGGAAATAGATTGTGGGAGATCTAGTTTCCCCATTAAAATATAAAATAGAAAAACCTAATCAATGGCAGAATAAAAGCCAAAAACATTTGAATTGAAAAACATTTCCTTCAAAATTATTTTTATCTCAAATTAATATTACTCCAGATTTCTGTCATTCACTTTTTTAAAAGTCCTTTGACTTTCAGTGGCCTGTTTACATGTAATACTTAAGTTTATTTTATTCCACTCCCTTGTTTTCTAAATTTATTTAAAATTTTCCTCAGAAGATCATACCGGGCATCCTGAAGCCAGGCTAACATCTTGGTAACAGTCTTCCTGGTTCCAATGTATATGCAGAAGTAGAATTGATCCTTCTCTCCATAAACTTCTTGTTTGATTGCCTGGCAATCCCAAAACTCATTCAGTTGAATCAGAAGAGAGGTGATTTTTGAGCCTGTCATATTAAACCAAGAAAGATCAATAAAAGAAGCCATGTAAAAATTGGAAAGTTAATTGTTTCTTCTGATATATTTAACATACTTCTGTAATTCTGTAGATCTGATGTGGAGCAATGAAATTTAACAGCAGCTCACGTAGCTGAACAGCTGAGAAATGATGCAATTTGCCAGACTGCATATTCTGCATTTTTCTACATAGGTAAATCTCATTTTTAATGTGATCTGAGTTTTCCTTTAAGAAGAAGAAGAGAAATAAATGATGAAGAGGAAGATGAAGAAGAATGAAATGAAAGGAAATAAAATAAAATCTCTTACACTTGTGGTTGCCCTTTCCACCCAAAAAAAAATAATAATGCAGACAAAAGTCGAAACATTTCTGGTTTTCTCACTTTGCAGACTTTAATCCCTACAACTGCTCTCTACAGTTTAGTGTTCTGGTGTGGCAAGCATAGATGGAATGGCTTTGCAGACACCTTGAAAGGTGACCTCTTCAGATGCTGTGTTTAAATTTGACAGGGCCCATAAATCAGGTATTTTATTTTGGTTTCAACCACTTTACTTCCATTTAAAAATGAGAAGCTAAGATCCTAAATAATGACTGCACTCACCACAGATTATCTTTAATCCCTGAATTATGGGATGTAGCTCTTACAAAAAATTAGATCAATGTTTAGAGAAAAACACAAAATTTGCTTTGCTTCAGCTTTAGTCAAAGGGGTAGCACAGGACTTAAATTTGTATCTTTTTGGTCTTGATGAGGAGCTTTTATAAAAACTCCATTTTTCAGCTGTGGAGCCAAACTCAGTCCTCAGAATAAAGCTACCATGCACTGCTAAACTTGTCCAAGTTAAAAATTAATCTGTTCCCTGCTCCCATGTGCCAGGACAAAACCAAAAGTCTTAATAGATGGGTAGCAGATAAATTTCAAAATATGCTGGCGATTTCATGAAATTGCACGTCTACAATAATAAAAAAATTTCTTGATGACGAACAAGTCAGATTTCTAGATGGCCAGCATTTCTTATTTACTTGGAGAGGAAAATAACAATTTTTCTACTGACAAAATTACTCAAATCCATGTTTGTGAAAAGGAGATGGCAGTATTTTTTATGTCTTGAAGGTGTATAGACAGGACTGGAAATAGCTTTGTGAACTATGAAAAATACTTGGTTAAAGTATGAATACCAAGGTAAAAATCCCCATGTATTTCTGTCTAAAATATAAAACCCACAAGCTTTAAATTGAAGAAATTGTATAATTAAGCATCTATTCGTTCAAAGTTTCATTTCACATGTAACTTTCTTCTACTAAAAATATAAAGTTTAAAGTTTAAAAAGGTCAAACCGAAAATCAGAACTTTGTGTTTAAACGGTTACATTTCAGCCATTCTAAAATTGTCCTTAAAAGGGGGAACTTTGAAAATGACCATTTCCTGTGAACAGTTTTGCTTATCAAACTGGTAATTTATAATTAAAACCATCCATTGAAAATTAGATGTGTCCTTCTACTAATGGCAGTGATTCGACTGAATACGATACATGAACACTTTTGTTTCTGAACAGGCATGTTCAGATCATTTTCAAGTATTCAAAGACATTTTCAACATTAAAATTTAGGCTAACACTAATACTTGAACAATTACCAGATGTCCCCTAGTAGAATCATAGAATGTCTTGGGTTGGAAGGGACCTTAAAGATCACCTTATTCCAATCCTCTTGCCATGGGAAGGGACATCTCCCACTAGGCCAGTTTTTTCCAAGCCCCAACCAGCCTGGCCTTGAACATTTCAGGGATGGGGCATCCACAACTTCTCTGGGCAACCTGTACCAGGACCTCAACACCTTTATAGTAAATTACTTCCCAATATCTAATTTATATCTACCATCCTTCATCTTGATGCCATTCCCTCTTGCCCTATTACTCCATACCTTTGTAAAAAGTTCCTCTGCAGCTCTTTTGTAGCCCATTTAGATGCTGGAAGGTGTTCTAATATCTCCCCACAGCCTTCTTTTCCCCAGGCTGAACAACCCCATCTCTCTCAGCCTGTATCTATACCAGAGGTGGTCCAGCCTTCTGATCCTTTTTGTGGCCTCCTCTGGACTTGTTCCAACAGGTCAACTCCTTCTTGTGTGGAGGACCCCAGCACTCCAGGTGAGGTCTCATCAGAGCAGAGTAGAGGGGAGAATCCTCTCCCTCAACTTGCTGGCCACATCTCTTTTGTTGCAGCCCAGTATGCTGCTGGTTTTCTGGGCTGTGAGGGCATATTGCTAAGTCATATTAAGCTCCTCAAGAGAAGAGCAGGTAAATACCAGCAGATCTCTTTGAGACTTCTTCTAGTAGAAAGTCCAGTCCTGTACTGTTTCACAGTGGAAGAGGCTGCTGTAACTTGAGCTAGGTGCCTCTTTCTAATAATCACAAGCTTTTTCTCAGAGTTCTCACCAATGATGTGCAGGTTTTCTCCTGCATCATTATCACTTGACCATGAAGTAAATGTATAAATACAGTGCAGAGTTTTCTGGCCCTGAGCCTGTACTACCCCAGGACTTAAGCTCTGATCTCTTCAAAGCTTTGTCTCTTTATCCAGTAAGCCAGCTTGCTGAGCAGCCTTCATCATACCCCAAACTGACACCCAAGATCTGGAATTACAAATTAAAACAAAAATGAAAGACAATCTCATAGGCAGGTAGAAAAACTGGCAAAACAGGAGTATAGACTTGCCTATTGGCAATATTGATAAAGCTTCCATCATGGAACTTACTAATCACACAGCAGGCATAAATTGTTTTGAAAAAATCTGTTGCTGAAGCATAAAGAGCAGCAAATGAGCCTTCAGTTTAGCCTATCAGACATTATAGTGGCACCCCTGGCACATCAAAAAGTTAATGTGATTTTAATAGGTCATAATCACACTAATAAAATTTATAACCACTTTAGTAGCCAGAGTCATTCGACAAAACTATAACTTTTCTTCTTGGGGTTGCATCAGACTCAAAGTACAATTAATGTTTAACAGGGCAGAGCTCTGCTTTAATGGAGTTTAACAGCAAGAGACTCAGGGCCACCCCTAGTTAAACAGCAGATATAGTGAATTTAGGGCCAAAAGATCCCACTGTTCAATACAGATGTGCACAGAAAACTTCATCTCAAGGGAAAGGGAGAGGATTGAACAAATCTAGAATGCATCTCTCATTCTGAGATATCATGGACCTACTGGAGGTCACTGCAGAGACCTTCCCTATTGCAACAGATAAGCCAATTAATGTTGAAAATACCACATTGTCCTGTGTGCTTTCTTTTTTGCTGAATGGGATAGAAAATGTTTCTATTGAAGGGCAATTTTTATCCCAAATCAGCTCAAATCAATATACTCACCTTAATCTGAAAGATCATTGAGGTGAACCACATCAAATAGGAAACCAGTGTGCCCACTTGGCGCAGTAAGAACAGAGAACAATCTGCCTTATTAAGGACTGGAGGGTGATCTCTGTAAATAACATTAAAACTTATTTTGATGGGCAGTTAGAAAAGCAGTCAACAACATTACACATTCCTTTGAGTTAGGTCATACTCCCCTTGCCACCAGCAGAAATGTTTATCCTTCAATAAAGCTGGCAAATCAAAGGTGGATTGGTCCCACACCACTGCACAAAGACAGTGACAGCAATCCCCCGTTTTCAGAAAGGTCTATATTGCATGAGAAAACATCAGGGGACTGAAGGCCTTTGAAAGGCAAAAGAGTTCCAGTCATTTGAACTTTAGTTTATCTGATAGAAATAGCTGTCACATATATTCAGCTTCTCTTTGTTCCTTTCAGTGGCTTGGAGACAGGCCCTATTGAGATAAGCCTAAGAAAGAGGAAGAAAGGGCAGATAGTCAGCATAAAGCAGTTGTATTGTGTAATGTGACAGAAAAGAAGAGTTGAAGAGCTCAGCTGGAAGTCTGTAGTTAATGTTTTAAATATTGCCCTTTTGAGTTTAAGTGCTGGCCAAAGCAATTTCACGTTAATGACAATTTTGCTTTCCAGGCATTCTGCCTAAAAGGAAAACTGTGCTGTTCCTGCATTTAGCACTTCTCTAGAGAGAGCTGTGCGTCCAGAGGCCATGGGGAGTAGAGAGGAATGTCTTCCCAGCCCAAAGATGTGGGGAGTTTTTCCCAGTAACTCATCAGATTCCTCCCCTTCTCAACAAATGCTGAACAACAATGAAGAAAATTATGAGAAGAGGGTATTCTGTTCTGTTTTACCTTATTATTATCAAGCAGAACATGACAATATCTCTACATTTTGTAGAAGAGCCTTGATTAAGACATATCCATCACTTTAAAGATGCTCTATGAAAAACAGCAGAAAAAAACCTGCATAGGAATATACATATTTACATTTGAAAATCTCAAATAAAGAGCAATAAATAGTAGAAGGAAGTGAGATCCATCCTAACACTGTTCTGGTGGAATTTTTTTTGTACTAGCACAGCTGCTGTGGTTTCCCATATTCATTTGAGTATAAAATGTCTACTTAGCCAACATATAACTTGAATTTAACTTTAAAGATCTAAAGTACTTTTAGATAAATGAGTGAAGTAAATCTTTTGCTTTTCTAAGTCTTAATTTAAAAACTTCCTTTTTCCCTCCTGTGGTCAGAAGTAAATCTGTCTCATTCTAAAAAAAACCTTATACAATTTCAGTAGGTTAGCCTTAAACTGTCTTTTCCCAACTACTCTCATTTTCAATTGCAATAGTTGTTTTGACCTTTTTGCTATTTTCTCCAGTGTATTTTTGGGCAACATTTAAATCTTGCTAATATCCACTTATTACTTTACTACTGACACACCAAAAAACAAACAAACACCCAAAAAAATTTTTTTGCAAGGTCTTACCCTAAATATTGACCAACAGAGAAAGAAAGCATGATAATGACTCAATTCCAGATTATGTTTCAAAACTTAATGATAGCTTATAGTATCTGTGTAAGGAATTTGCTTTTTGTCACCCCTCCCTCTAATGAAGGATTGATTCTTTGAAGTTTGTTGAAGTCAGTGAATACTTGTTTCTTTTAAGAGGTGATAGCAGAGGATAGGACAGAGAAATTACTCCACAACAGTATGGCAAGTTGATGTTGCAAGTATTTGTAGATGATTTGCAGTAATGAAAATGGCTTTAATATATGTATATAACCTGTAATTGAATACATAAAGCATTTGTTCTGAGTACAACTTCAGGCATAAAAACTAAGAGCTTTCTGACTAAATGTAAGGGTCTACAGTACAGGTGGAGACATTTCATATAATCAACAACTTTTGATACCCCTTAGCAGTCCACAAAAGTCTGGTCAATATTGTCAATTAATTTTTTTTTTAATGTGACTCAGTCTGTATTAATGAGCTGCTCTGTTTATTAACTCCCCATTAGATAGAGTAGGACCTTGAGAGCTTTCTCAGACTAGATTTTGACATTGTGAACTTGTGGACTTGTGGCAAATTAATCCTCCAGAAAATACTTGTCTGGCTTAAGGAATCAGACCATCAGGCTCTTAGAAAAGTATATGCAGATAAATTCATGCAGGTCACTGGATGGCTGAATATACATGTTTGGGAAGCGCATTGACTGAGCTGAAGCTAAGTACATACGTAGCACCAGCTTAGTACATATGTGTTCCTGGTACTACATTTATGCATGGACATATTTTACCATGCATAAATGTGTCCAGATTCATCTTTTAAAACAAAAATGCCCCCATAGCAATTTTCTAACTGAAAATATTACTATTAAGGATATTATTCCCTTAACAACAGGTGAACTTGCCTGGAAATATGGTATCAGTGACAGATGCCCAGCTCTTGAAAACATTCAGTTAAGCCTAGATTTTACCAGCGATCAACAAGAATAGACACAAAGGTTTTATTTTTTTCTGATGTTTATGTTCAGTCTTACCAAATTGATGGAAATATTTTGAGATAAAAAAATATTCCTTTATATTTGTTGTTTAATTACCTTGCATAAGGGGAGCCTGGGCTACTACAACAGGACTCTGATCTTGGTTGTGGCATAAAGATGACTAAAAGCACCACTTCTTTAAAAATAACAAAACCAAAACAAAACAACAAAAAACAAACAAACAAAAAACCCCCCCAAAAAACCAAAAAAACAACCAACCAAAACCCAAACCAAACCAAAAACAACACCAAAAAACCCCCATACAAACAAACAAATAAACAAAACAAAACAAAAAGATAATTTTCCTTAACAGAAGGAAATAAGAAGGGAACAAAGTCTTATGTCAGTCTGATGAGCTTTCCTTGGTGCACAGATATGTCTGTGGTGAAATGAAAAATTTCCTGTCGGAAGACTAAGGTGCTTTACTCCTGTACTTGTCTGTGAGATCTAATAGTGGCTGAAGCAACAGAGCTTTTGGAAAGCTGCAGAATAATAAAAGACATGTGCAAGACATGACTCCTTCCTCCTTCTACCCTTTCATTTTACAGGAAACAGATGCAAGATCAGTTGGCAACCTGGCATCAGTATGCATGCCTTGTTTTAAGAGTCTATTGTTTGTTCATAAAATGTTAGGAATACACTTGCACCACAGATGCGTGGTACTGAATTTGTTGAGACATCGGTTTAATAATAACACATGAAAGATTTTCAGAGGACTTCTGGATGTGTTGCCTCATTATATGTGTAATTACATGCAAAACCACTAGTAAGACACAGAACTTGTGCAAATGACTCATAGATGTTGGCTCCTGATTAAATCTACAGTGATTAAATAATTTATTAATGGAATCAAGAAAAATTGTAAGGCAATTGCCTAACATTCTCCAACCTTATGAGAGGTTTTGATGCTTGCTTTGCTATTGTTTTGTTTTCTATATTTCTATACAAATATTGGTTTCTTTTAGCTACAAGAAGAGGGGTTAGAAGAACCTATTTCTTATTTGGTGTAGGGAGAAACATAGTGACAAAGGAATAAGAAAAAGTTGAGGTTCTTCATGCCTATATTGCCTAAGCCTTTAGTAGTAAAAATGTTGTTCTCTGGGTATCCAGACCCTGAGCTGGAAGGCATTCTGCTGGGAGCAGAATGAAGCCTCCTTAACCCCAGGGAAAATGGTCAGCAACCTGCTGCACCACCTACACACACAGTGTATGGATCCACCCAAGGGTACTAAGGGAGCTAGCAGAAGCTCTCACCAAGCTCCCTTCAATCATTTAGCAGCAGTCCTGGTCAACTGAGGAGGTCCTAGTTGAGTGGAGGTTAGCAAATATGATGCCCATCATACAAGGGCATGAAAGAGGCTCTGGAGAACTACAGGCCTGTCATCTTCACTTCAGTGCCAGCAAAAGTCATGGAGCAAATCATCTTTGAGTGACATCACATTGGCATATACGGGACAACCAGGTGACCAGGAGCAGCCAGCATGGATTTATAAAGGGCAGGTCCTGCTTAACCAACCTCATCTTCTGTGACAAGGAGGTCCACTTAGTGGATGAGGAAAAGGCTGTCAATATTGTTCTGGACTTCAGTAGAGACTGACAATTTCCCACAGTATTCTTTTGGAGAAACAGGCTTCTCATGGTGCATTCTTCTCTGTGGGTGTTTAGCTTGGAGAAAAGGAAGCTCAGAGGAGACCTTATTGCTCTCTACAACTATCTCTCAAACGAGGTTGTAGTGAGGTAGTGATCAGTCTCTTCTCCCAAGTAACAAGTAATAGAACAAGAGGAAATAATCTCCAGTTGCACCAGAGCAGGATTAGATTGGATATTAGAAAAAAATCTCTTCGCTGAAAGGGTTGACAAACATTGGCACAGACTGCCCAGGAAACTGGTTGAGTCACCATCCCTGGAGATGTTTGAAAGGTTTATAAATGTGGCCCTTGGGTGTGAGGGCTAATTTTAGTTTGGCTATTAAAGGGTTACACAGACATGCTGCAGGTGGCTGAGTGGGAGCTTGGGCTCTGCTAGCTTGAGTCGCTGCAGCTGTACATGATAACAGAATGTTGTGATTAGAAAGGCATCAGAGAAGGTGTGGTTTTCCCTTAAGAAAGCATCCAATAATATGCTTAGGTTGCAGAATATGTATTAGCTCATTATATACAATATAAGAATGTAATTTGTGGATCAATAAACCGATACTTGCTTATCACTCATATTGAGAGTACAAGTCTCCCTCACTGCGACACTTGGGGACACAGTTTAGTGGTGGATTTGGCAGTGCTGGGTAAGAGATTGGACTTGATGATCTTTGAGGTCTTTTCCAATCTGAATGATTCTATGATTCAGCATATACATTATATACACACTTAATAAATCAAGGACTGGACAACCCACTGATCATTAGTCATTAGATAATTGTACAAAACACACAGGAATTGTACCATTTCTATTATTGCTTTTTCAACAGGGAGAGGTTGTAGGGAGAGGAATCTTGATGATGTTTACAGCTAGTGCTCTGACTCCTTTGCAGTGGAAATGGTAACTCTGATGGTAACAGCAGCAGCAGCAGCAGATCCATTCCTAAACTTCTGAACCATTCCTGAAAGTAAATGGAGATAATATAATTTTATAAATACTACATATATAGATGTGGATATAGTTCTACATACATGTGTATATATATTTGTATCTATATTTAGAGAGATGTGTAAATAAAGATGTGTAAATGAAGTCAGTAATTGTCTGAGTGAAAAGTTGAAGTCTACCCCAGTATACCACAAAAAAGTTGTACACTACATGGAGCAAATAATTTATATCCAAACATGCTCATCTCTCAAGAGCTGTGTGTCCAAATAATGTAAATGCAAACCATGCTTCTGTAGAACCAAGAAATTGTATTGCCACTGGTTGCAGTGTTTCATGGGACTGAATTGCAATGCCTTTGTCATCCACCAAAATCTTGGATCCTACATACAGAAGGGCTTTTTAAAGGTTAGGTAAATCAGTCAGGATTATTGGGGTTGTTTTTGCCATGTTTTCAGACTCCTCTTTCCTCAGCTTCTTGTCCCTGGTTACCTTTGCTGTTGGCAGAACGTGTAGCAGCGTTGGGAACTGCAAGGCTGAAGGGGCTGGACAGAAATGCCACTTAGTTCAAACCAACCATTTGCATGTGGCTGATTGAGCTGAGATCCTGCTGTCTGAGTTGGCTAGATGTGTACAGACTGAAAAGGTAGCTTAGACACTGACTGCAGTTTTGACTGTCTATATGTGCTGATATTAAGGAGTGTTCTCTATAGAGCTGATTTTGACTTCCAGTATAAAACAAGGATTCAGTTACCTGCTTTGAAAAAAAAATATATATAGGAAAGACTTTTTAAATAATGTTATTTATTTAAACATTATTTTAATGTTTAGAAATTACAGAAAAAAATCAGTCCCCAGTTTGTTTTATTTTTCCCTAGTTCCTATCATTTTAATAAAGAAAGCCAGTGACAGATATTCACCTTTCACATTTGCAAAGTGCTGTGAAAATAGAAACAGCATGCTGAGTGCTACCATCATTATTAAAACTGTACAGTAATTAAGAATGATAGAATTGCCACAAGGTGAAAGTGCTAAATAAATATTTATTTTTACACAGTGTGAGTTATCTCACAGAAGCAAAAAGATTTAGAATAATTACATGAACCCAATCAACATCAAAATGAATGAGAGTCTCCTGCCTTCATGTCTGGGCTACTTAAACACCATTTTCAGGCTGCTGTAACCTTCCAGTTATTGTCCCCATATTCACTTTTTGGAGGCTGACTGCAGTCCTAAACACATATATTCAGGAACCTGAGTCACCTTCAAGGGAAACTTTGCCTAACAAAGTCAGGCAGGTGAATGATGCTACTAAGTGTTTTTATCTTGCCAAGATGCTGGTTTAGCACTTATCCCCAATTTCAGATTGCTTAGAGATGGGAAAACAAAATCACATCCCTCAACCTCCATCCTTAAATCTGGTCCACTAGCTAAATTAACTATTACTATGCCTAATTTGTTTAGCTTGTTCTAAAGGAAAGGCAAGACTCCTCTCTGTTGTATGGTATCATAAAGACACATATAAAATTTCATCTGATAGTCCTTCCAGAGCCCACCATTACCTTTTCCCAGTAGATTTCCAGTTGACTTGAAGTGCTCTTCTCCTGTCTCATAAAAATATTACCTATGTAACCAAAAAGGCAAGATCTGGAGGAGGCTATAAAGGAAGGCAACTGGAATGGATCCTGAATTTACAGCATGTTGGTTAGGCCATTCAGCTAAGAGGAAAACAAAGTAAGTACTTTTTAATTAGATGATAACTGGATAAAAATTACAGAAGTAATTTGGAGGATGGAAACAAGATTTCAAATGTACTCCTAAGTAAAGCAAAAAGGTCTGCACTCTCAAAGGCAAACCTGGATGTGATTTCCTAGACGAGCTCACACCAAGGATAGATGTACTTAAAATTTCACCTACTGGTGAACTGTTGATTTTTTTTGGCTGGTATGAATTATAAAAGAGAAGCCAAAACTCCTTCTGCATGAGGAGCACACATACTGAACCCATCTTTAGGAATTCCTGTCAGCCTTGGCACCTTCATCTTACACTCTGCATGACTATGACAATGACTAAGTCCCCTTGGTGAAGGCTTGCCATCAACTCTCTTCAATCTTCTGTTTCTCTTTGTCAGCTAAGCAAATCACTGTGTGCCTAATTGTTCCATGGATCTCTATCGTTGTCCTATATGCCTACATACCTATTTCAGCAAGAAACTAACTCAGAAGGTAAGATTTTTTTAAAATCATATCTTGATTACCTAGACTAATTTTGTCTAGTTTTAAGAATCTAACTCAGAGCCAGAAATTAGTTGGAAGTCAGAATTTAGGACATCATTTGTATGGGCTTGTCACAAAACCATGGAGACAGAAAGGAGAGACAGACATTAATACTTAAGTTGGTTGACAACTAATTGTCAGCAGTTCCAGCAAGAAATAGGCTAGCTTTTACAAAAATATCCTATGTGAATGGATGTGTTTTTCACTTCCAGAAAATATTCCTTCTTCAGTTCTGGTATTAGGGAAAAATCCCAACTAGTAAGTCTTTTTTTTTTTTTTTTTTTCCCTGTGAGACTGATTTTGTTCTAACTGTTAGTATATTACCTTACATTCAGATAATCAGTTATTTTAATTGTGCAGCATCCCCTGAGTCTCACCAAGGGCAGGCACTTTATCAATAAAACAATAATTACAGAAACTTAATGAGGCCAGCCAGGAAACACAAAAAAAATCTTGATCCACTTGTCAGAAAAGCATAGATAATTTAGTGCGGCTCAGTCTGCTTCTGGACTGCAGTCTGATAACTCCACATTTCATAAATCACCCAATGGCAGCCCAGAGACTTCACTCCTAACTGCTCACATCCTGACTCCAGAGTTGTCATCAGGGTGAAAGAGATTCCCTTCCCTCCCCTTTCCTTTCTCAGCTCTGGGGCCAGACAAGGAATCTCTGAGAAGCCAAGGTCCTCCATGGCTCACACTAATACTGAAATCCCTGAATCTGAGCATGAATCTCACAAATCCCATGGACTAAGCACCGAGGGCAGCACACTTTGCATTGCTCTCTGGCCACCTTCATTTCAACCTAACAGCCAGAGCAAATCCAAAGCAATGGAGCTTGGTTTACAAGCTGAGGTTCAGAATTCAGCACATCTCAGGCATCTCACTTCTTGAGCCAAATGTGGCCTCTTTTCAGAGCACACTCTCAGTAGCCATGTCCCAGGCCTGACCCCAATCTCTGGCACAAAGGACATTGCTCGGGGGGGGTCACCTTAAAGGGGTTTCCTTGCCCATGAGGCTCCTTCCACCTCATTGCCTGGTGACATGGGAACCTCAAGCTTTTGTTGTACATTCTATGGTGCCTCAACAGCAAAAGTGATTATCAGCAACGAGTGGGGCTGGTGGAGGGGTTCAGAGTGCAGGAAGGATTATAAAGGGTGTCACAAAACACCTGTGCTGAAGGACTCTGCCAAAAGCACTGCAGAGATCCCTTCTTCAGCAGCCCCTCATCACGGGGAGGCAGCAGGTGAGCAGAGCACACACAATGTTCTGTTCTCTCGCTCCTGCCCTTCCCAGGTATCACACACCACAGCTATTAAAGGGAGAGAAGAGAAAGGAAAAAACAATTTAAGCAACCTTAACACGTTTTTTCAGGCACCTCTTAATGGCATCTTCAGCAATTACATTTTACTGAAAGCAGTAGATAAGCTGACACAGTTTCCAATATGCCCCTTCATTTTCTTTTTCCCTTGTGCTGGCAAGTTTTGACAAGTCACAGCTGTTGGTCGAGGATACTGAAAAGGGAGAAGGAGATAATATGCAAATTTAACCAGCAGTGCTGAACAGTGAAACGAAGCACATTTCATTTACATTTTAAAACAAAGTACAATTTTAGGAGCCAGTTACATTTATATAGGTTTGTTTGCTTTCTCTGGTTCTGAGCTTTCCTAATACAGAGTGTTCTGGTGTGGTTCCTGTTTGGTGTTTTCATCCTATGCCTCTTAAGGTACAAAACAATTAAATCTTGACTTCCAGAGCTCACTCTCTAAATACAAAGTATATCTTAGCATGTAAAACTTTCCATTTGGAAATTTACAATTATAATTGTAAGCTCACTGCAGACCTCCAGGGAAAGATTTATCCTGAATATGAAATAGCTGTGATGGGTTTTTTTTTCTAAATAGTTTGAATATGGAAGCACATTTCTGAAATACTTGGACTTAAAGAGATATTGCTCCACCAGTTCCATCAGAAGAACTGCCTCCAAAATATTCTTTTTTTTTTTTTTCCCTAGCTAATTTTAACTATTTTACTTCATAAATTAAATACTTTTTAATACCGAGGCTTCCACTTAAAGGGAGGTAAGAAGGTCACTGCCCTGTTTGCATCTTCATTACATAAAATTTTTAACTTCTGAAGAATAAGTGTACCAAGAAACCAGTTCATGTCTCTGATCCCAGCTATGAGAACTAGCTCATCAATGAATTAACTCAAAAATTATCCATAAAAATTACTGTTTTCAAAACACTCGAGTGGTTATCATTCATTCAGGAGACTTTTGGAAATGGGAATAGTGAAAGTCAACCAATGATTGATGCTTTTCTAAAAAGCAAGATCTTAGTCAAATTTCATTGAATGACTACTGTTACTCCTAAGTTTACTTCAATAACATTTGAGAAAGATACTCAGTCCTCCTTTAACATAGTTTCAGGAGATATTTGATCATCAGCAATACTTTTAAGTGCTGCAAATTAAATTCTTTATTACATAATAATTTTATAACTTATGAAGTGCTTAGCTATTTTAAATAAATGAACAAATAATTAACAATACTCACCAATAACTTGAAAAGCCTTTGGACTTGCACTACTGGGTGGTCTCAGTCACCAGCTAACATTCCTCAGTAAAAAAACCCCTTATATCACAGTATAAGCAACCACAAAAAAGCACAGACCACATTTTGAATCTGTCACACTTTGGGCATTTTCTTTATTTTATTCTATTATTTTTTTTAATTTTATTTTATTTCAGTTCATTTATGCTTTGCTTCAAAGCTAACAAGTATAAGCTTTGAAAAATAGATCAATGCAACCCATGGTTTCAAGACTAATAGTACAGAAGAAACAGAAAAAGAAGAGTGTGTGAGTCAGAACAACATCCATTTAACTTTGGAAACAATAACTTTTTCTTAATTAGGAGTGCTGTCTTGTGAGAAATGGATTCCTAACTTCCAGGACTAAAGCTGAGAAAGTAAAGCAAAATACAAAACACGTAGAAAAATACATTTTTCTTCCTTTATATTTCTATATTTGTCCCTCTCTCTATATATATGCATGCATAGAAAGGTATCATTTATATTTATACCCTTGTAGTTCAGTCTAGTTTGTCACTACATTGAATATAATTGATCCTCTGAACTGATGAATTATTTTCATATGTAGGTTTGCATGTATTTTTCACTTAGTATTTTACTTCTATACTTTTCAAAGTAATCTATTCTGTTTCTGATAGCATCATCGTTAAATATATTTTTCTTCATTGTAAAGGACATTATTTATATTACAATTAAGACTAACAGGGACTGGATAATAATGAGGAAAGATACTCCTAATTAGTTGGAGACAAAAATCCTTTTTCTGTTGCGGAGGTTTAAAATTTGAGCACATTTCTCAAGAGACACCAACCAATGTCCTTCCCAGCCTTTTTAATATGCAACAAAACATTACTGTTGGAAATCATCACATTATCTCCATGCATGTCCTTTATATCACTTCTCACTGCAGAAAAGGCTGAGTAACATGTTTTTAGCTCAAGAACAAAAATATTTAGAGAATATTTTTTTCAGAAAAAAAAAAAGCTTTTCAGAAGCAGTTCTGATATTTCTAAAAATATTTTATGTCCAAAAAAAAGTGAAGGACAAGTCACAGAAATGCCCAGAAGTATTTCAAATTGGACAAAACAAAAATTATGAAATTGAGAGATCCATGTTCAACCTTCCTTATATCTGAAAGACTTTGAACCCACATTAAGCATTTCCCCAGAGTGTGCTCTAATCTTATGTGGTATTCTCAGTATCTCCTGTATCTTTATTCCATATTCAACTTTATTAAACATTCACTGGACCAAGTATTGCAACGCAAATATGCCCTTTGTGTGTACTGTTGGCCAGGATACAGAGTCATTCCTTCTACTACAGACTTTCTGCCTCTCTATCTCACCTATTGGCTAGCAAATGATTAGGCATAAATGAAGATACTGTGGCATCCACCAATTTGGAAATCTAGTTGGTTTTTTTTGGTTTGGTTTTGTTTTTTGGTTTGGTTTGGTTTGGTTTGGTTTTTTTTTCCCAATTTTTTTTTTTTTTCCATTTTTTCTTTCAGGAATTTCAATATCCTTTGAAAATTGCTAATTGGATTGTTTTCAACATTTCCAAAAATATTGTCTCTTCTATTTATCCAGAATTATTCAGTGAGATTTTTTACTATGTACTTAATTAACCTAAGCCACTGATTTTCCCTTCACTGTTTTCATGAAGACAAGAGGCAATGGGCAGGAACTGATGCACAGGAAGTTCCACCTGAATATGAGGAAGAACTTCTTGCCTGCATGAGTGACCACTCACTGGAACAGATTGTCCAGAGAGGTTGGGGAGTCCCCCTCACTGCAGATATTCCAGAAATTTCTGGATGCAATTCTGTGCAATGTGCTTTGGAATGAGCTGCTTGAGTAGGAAGGTTATACCAGATAATCTACAATCTCACCCATTCTGTGATCCTGTGATACTGTTAGTGTTTTTGGGTTACATGTTTAAGAAAAGAGTTAGAAATCAAATGGAATGGCTCTTTACAAAAGCTAAAAAATGTAAAAATAAACAAACAAAAAAATTCCCCACAAAAAAAACCCTAAAAGCTGATTCACAGAGAAAATTATGCAATACCCCTCAAAAAGTTTCAGCTTTTATAGACCAAAATCTTAGATAAATAAATTTGCTCATTCCATCACAAGCACCAAATAAACTCAGTTCATTTTTAGGACACTGAGAGTAAGTGAAGAACTGGGTGGGCATTTGGCCCTTAGGCAAGGTCAACCCACCACAGCTCTTCATGATGTCTTTTCACACAACTGTCTATCCAATACATCATCTGAATATCTAATCCCACTTCTTATGTCAATAACTATTCAGGTATTGGACTGTATGTCAAACTAGATGCAAAACATTTTCTTGCTCTTGTGTAGGTGAAAACAAAAATCAAATAAAACCTCCTGTTCTCTGCATGACAGATTTTTTTCACATGCTTAATGGGTATAGTAGGAAGTACCTAAAACCAATTTATTGTTTTACACCCTAAAGCCATTTTGGACCTCATGCTGAAAGATGTTTTTGAAACCATCAATTTAAATAATTTCTAACCTGTGGGTGTTACTGTCATGGTACAAAAAGCTTCTGCTGAAATTTGGATCCTTTTAAAATCCTGTGTCTTGCTTTTGAAATGGCTCATTCAGTGCTTCAGGGAAATGTGGCACCATGCAAATGAGAACTTGGGTCTATGTTTTTCAGTTGCAGAGCTAACCACATTGACCACTACCCCAAAGTTATTTCCATTAGCTGCTTGTTTGCATATGTACTTAGCCTGGGAGTGCCAGCACATACAGAGACATACTAGACTACTTGGTAGTGTTAAAATTTGTTAATACTTGAGCACTGTTGAACAAAGGTAAAACATTATCATGATCAATGGATTTCTGTTCCATTTGCAGAGATGATCTCTACCCTGCTGAGATGAAGACATAAGTAGGATAACACTAAGAAGGCATCTAGATATGTTGGTAGTATAAACCTTGTCTCTCAGAGGCACCAGTATATCATCAAATTGTGCAAAAATAAAGAACATGGAGTTTGAAAGACTCTTATTTGCTGAATGCAACACGAACAGATTAATTAATGCCAACAGAAAGGGAGCCTGAGTGGCTGCTGTAAAGCTGCCTTTAGGCTGTAGAAATTGCATTAGTTAGGCAACAGTCCAGGGGGGATCTCTGGAAGTCAGGTCAGGGATCCTAAAATACAGGATAAAATGTGCCGTAGCTCTGAAAAGACTTCTTGAATTGCATGAAAGCTGTGGAATTACCAGACAAAACATGTGCTGACTACAGAAATAGGGATATGGAGAGGAGAATCTGTCAGTGTCAGCATGGACGACATAAAATTGCCTGAAGCTGTATAAAGTAATGTGAGGAGTAATGAGCCATCTCTCCACACAGGTATGCACAGCACAGATGCCAGGAGTGTTGTTTAGTGAGGGTAACTCACTTTAACAGCAGCTCTGGCTTTTATCAAATATTACACAAATCCCTTACAAGCACAACTCCCACCCCAAAGTGCCCCAGCATGGCCTCAGCAAAACATGATGGGTGTTTTCTGCCATCAGGCCTTGGAATAAAAACCAAAAATATGTCACAGAGAGAAGCTGAGGAGTCCCTAAGGTGACCTATCTGTGCAGAACTGGCTGCTAGGACAGCCAGTTCTTCTGCGGCGAGAAGAGAAGGTGAGGTAATCTAGAGAAGCACATAATTTAGAAAAACACAGAGAACTGGGAAGGGTGGGTAGGTCTCACTACAGGATTGCCAAATTACAGAACTTCTTGAAATTAAAATGGTTGGGAAAACCAAAAGAAAAAGAATTTAGAGGGTATATCCTCGGAGGCTTTAAACTTTCATTTATTATCAGTTCGTTGTGCAAAAATGTCAGCTGAAAGCATGCTTTTTGAACACTTGTTTCTTGTTCCAGACTCTTGAGGTTTTGGAACAATTGCAGGAACAAAATGTGGTTCTTTATAAGGACAAAAACACCAATCTTATTGGTTGTGTTTTGGTATCCAGTCAAGAACACAGTACAATCTGCCTTATAGTTCCTTTCACTCCTGTCTTCTTTATCCTTCATTTCAGGGTAAGCACAGTCACGGGAGCTTAGCTCTGGCACAAGTTGCTTCAAGTAGACATTTTAAATATGCAGTTCCCAATTTATCCCATCTCTGGGATAGAGAAAACCTCCAAGGGACCACTAGGTCAGCCCAGCAGTTTAGCTGAATTGTTACTAAGGAGACAAAGTGACGCCACAGGCCCTGATCACAGAGTGCTTGGGCTGGCAGAGTGTCTTGCTTTGCTGCTGAGCTGTGTGGAGGGAGGGTGGGAAATACTGTTTTCATTAAAAGGTCCTTTTGCACTCAAATTATGCAAGCATTGACCTAGTGCCACAATCATATCCTGTGTGACTGGAGATAGTTGGAAGAGCTAACAAAAGTTAATCTGCTCTTAAGAAAAGGAGGTAAAGATGGTAAAGAAAAAAGATATTTAGCTAATTAGCACTGTTGAGCTGGTTAGCTGCAAACAATATCAAGTGAGTTTAAACCAAGAGTTGTATAATTATTTGCATACCTCAGCTTGGCAGACAGGTCATGGGTGACTCACAGCTATGAGGAAAACAATACAGATATTAGGTTATATGTTTGCAGAAGTTACATCCTTGACAAGACTCACTCCACAAGGAAGGAGAGATTGGATTAACTACAAATTTTGACTTCTTGGACTGGTTTAGTCATTCTCTTGTCTGCTTCTGAGGTCTGGCCAGGGCATAATGGGGCAGACAAGAGTGTGCCTAATGAAGCACAGGCACACTGTGAAGGTCAGTCTAGGTCAATGAAAGATCCTCTGGCCTTCATGTCTAGAAAAATGCAGCCCATATGTCCACTGTTTAATCCCCTAAAACTGTACACTTTGTGTGAGACCATGCCCAGGGTCACACAAACTGCACTCTCACAAGTTTACTCATGACCAATCCTACAGCCAGGTAATAGGCAGAGTCTTAAAAAAACAGACAATGCCCAACGGATATATTTATATAAGATTGAATTTTAAGGTTTATTCTACCTTAAGTGGAGTTTTTCCTCCTTTTTTGTTTGCATTTTGTTGTTGTTGTTTGGGAGGGGTTGTTTTTGGTTTTTTTGGAGGCTTTGGTTCTTGTGGGGTTTTTTGTTTGTTTTTTTGTTTTGTTTTGTTTCCTTTTGATTGGTTGGGGTTTTTTTTAGGGAGGGGTTGTTTTGTTTTGTTTTAATAAGCTTTTCATTACTCTTGACATGCTTTCAGTTTGTAGTTTATGATGTGAGTTTGCCATCTCTCTGCTTATTGGTTCTATTTGACCTTATAACTTTGGGATCCACTGCCTACTTTCATGAACATTGAAGAGATGAGTATAAACCATAAAAAGACTAGGATATATTTTTTTTTCAAAATTAGTGGCATAAGCAGGTAGAGATCCTATTGTGGACCCTATTCAGCCGCACTCTGCCTCCCAAGAGACAAGAGAGCTGCCAGATAGTCACATATACCTAATAAATATTTAGTTAGCTCTGATGTTCACAGTATTGCTACCAGTTATTCAGCTGGCTTATCAAAAAAAGCATATATAAATGATGTCCAAGCAATTGAGAGCCATCCTCCAGGCTTCAAAATCTTTGGCTTTCCAGCAGCTAGTTGGGATAATGAATTTGTGGCACAGTTGAGAAACTCAATTAGTTTCATGTGCAACTCTAACAGAAATATTTCAGCAGGAGTGTTTCAGTCCTTAATGGTCTGGACCAGCTTTTAAACTCGCAGAGAATGGCCTCATTCACCAAGCATTTAAACTGCCATGAATTGCTGTTTAAAAATTTATCACAAGTATCTGAAAGCATATAGAAAAGGAGAATCATTGATGTTGGAGTAGACCTTTAAGACCATTGAGTGCAACTGTTACCCAGCACTGCCAAGTCCGTCACTAAACCTTATCCTTACATGCCACATCCACATGGAGTGCTTTTTGAACACTCACAGGGGATGGTGATTCAAACACTTCCCTGGACAGCCTATCCCAATGCCTGACCACCATTTCAGTGAAGAAATTTTTTCTAATATCCAATCTAAACCTTCCCTGGTTCAACTTGAGGCCATTTACTTTTGTCCTATCACTTGCCATGGGAGAAGAGACTGACCTCATCACAGCCTAATTTCAGAGGGTTGTGGAGTCTCTCCTTGAGCCTTCTGGTCGCTGGGGGTCCTCAGGGCCCACTTTTTTACATGTAGGGACTTGTCCACTACTGATCCTGCTTATGAACAGGTCTTCTCAGCCTCTCTGGATTGGTCTATGGGCTCCTGATGGGTTTCCCTGCTTCCCTGAGGTTCTCCTGGATCAGGAACACACTTTGTGCACCACACTAGAGTGCTCTGCTGCTGATATTGCTGGCACTGGAGCCCCTTGTCCCATCAGCTGAGTATACACTTATTTGTATGTATATATTATAGATATTATATATATACACATCAATATAATATTTACTTATATATTACATATATATTTCTATATACACAACATAAATTTTTATATATAGTGCATCTAAATATAGGAATTTATATTAAAATCTATTGGGTTTATTTTTTTTATTTGGTTGGGGTTTTTTTCATCAAACGAAATTCTGTATTTAAAGTCAATGTACAGAACTCATATCACAGTTCTTATGCTGGAGTTGGCTAACAATTCATAAAACAAAATTTTGGGAAGTATTTTTTAGGCTAAGATCATTCTGCTGTCCAATATCTGTGTCCAGAAAGGAGAGATGATTTGCATTGAACACACCAGATGGCAAAGGCAGTTGGAGTGGGAAGAGGCTTGGTGCTTTGCCACTGTGTACTAGACAGTGCAGGAAGCCAGTAAGGTAATGATGTGGAAAAAAATGAAAGGTTACAGATCAAATTTCACCAGAAAGGTGATCTTTCTACAGAATTGAAGGTAAGAGAATATTCAAGAAAAAGGGCAAAATCCCAAATACAAAGCTGCTTTTCTTTTTTTTTTAAGATGCCCGACCTGTGTAAAATTGCCAAGTGAGGGAGCTCTGTGGCTGAATGCAGAGGGCTACGAAATGCCATGGACACCCAGAAAAAATTGTCAGCAAGTAAAAAGAAATCCTAGTAGAAGAGGAAAACAACAAAAGTGAAGAATAAGAACAGAACATGGCAAACCGAGGGTCAGAACCATAACAAAATGTACAGGCAACTCTGAGATCCCTGCTTTTCTGGGGACAAAATCCTGTGGCCCATGGTTCCAGGTGCCTTGCAGGTACTTTATTCACTGGAAAATAATATATTGTTTAGATAAAAAAATTTTTATTAGTTAAAATCTGTTCATTCATTCTTGAGAACAACAGATGTCATAAGGTGGTTGAATTATCCTTTGGGAGGGAAAAATGTATCTCAGTTCATGAAACTTACTTTTTCATAAAATAAATTATAAGAAACATAGGAAATAAGTGCAATACATTTCTTTCAGTTATTCCCCTTATAATATATAGTGCACATTTATGAAGCATGACCTGAGTAAGATTCTATTCATAGAGCAAAAAGGTGATCCCTTTAAAAAGCGATTTGTGCAGTTACATGCCAACAAAGAGAGGGTAGCAGATCCAAGAGTGGGCAAGTGCAGCAAATTATACAAACTTTTTTAATGAAATGAACATGATAGCACATAAGGACATATATCTGCAGGTGGAGCTCTGTCGGGAATTTTGTAAACAAGACATGGCTACTGAAGGAAAATTAATATCTTCTATTAAGTCATTTCACATAGATTGGGAAAAAAATGGGAAAAATTTAGGGAATACAAATTTTTGACAGGCATTGGGAGAAAGAACAATTTTAAGAAGGAATTTGAAGGAAAGCAAGTCCTGTAGATCATGGTAGAGTGTTCATCCCATACCCTACAGAAAGGATAATTTATTTTTTTTCTTTTAAAACAGAACACACATTAGATGGCCTTGAAGGATGAGCACAGGAAAGGAGACTTGGTGATATCAGACAAAAGACAACAATTGAGCTTGTCAGGGCTGAGAAGGACCTGGATGGAGAATGACACTTCTGGTTAATTTGGAAGAGAGGAATGCTCCTCTCAAACTCCTCTTCATGATGCATCCTCTCCTCTCCTTTCTTTACTTAGTAATGGGAGAAAAAAAAGCAACAAAAAAGGCCAACCTAGTAGAATGCAGTGGATATCAATGGCCAAAACTAATCTTAATTAATTTTATACCTATTGTATATCAAAGATATAAGAAAAAAATAATAGTGGAATAGTGTCGATTTTCAGATGTTGAAGGCCTGGTCTACAATCTACAGGCAATGTGGTTTTCAGGACTACACTCAGATTTATTCAGACTTCCCTGCCTGCAGAGGGGTTGGTAATCAGCCTCCAGTTCCAAGAACTAACCTCCAAAGACTCACTTGAGCATCATGCTCAATCGTCCTTAACTGAGGCTTCCCATTGTGCCAGAGCTGGAGTTGCAACCCTTAGCATTGTTTACATGGTGCTACTGCTGATGTTTCTTCTTGGAATTGCAAATTTCCTAGTTGTGGGAATCAGCCAGCAAGAACCATCTCTCCTGTGGACAACCCTTAACTTGTCAACAGAGTGGAAGGAAATGTCGCTGCTGGCACGTTGGAGAAATGCCAAAGCAAATGACTAGCCAGTAAATGGAAAGTTTCACTCTGTCAACTTTTGGCCTGAGACTTCATTAGCCAAAATCAGCAAATATTATAATTAACATGTGCCCTGTTATCCATCAGAGTACCTAAGCATGGTTTATTTATCATAATATAGAGTGGTTCTTTAATGAAGAATAAAATCAGAAATTCTTATTATAGAATGAGTGGATGTTTCCCCCTCATCACATAGTGTATTGTTTCAAGTCATAAATACCAGACCTAATTTTTTTTCTTTATTGTTCCCTTCTGGGTGATAGTGGTAAAAAGTAGGTCAGGTTCAAATGCAATTGCTCTGGCTGATATTTTTACTTATACAGAGCAGTTACATGAAGACTGCTCATTTCTGAGTCCCTTGTTGGTGTTCGTATCCACTTGCTCCTATTAGATATGGCCTTTCTGAGATCTCTGTTTAAAATGACCAACAGTTATATTTAGCTTTTATTCAGCAATTGTTTACCTTTTTTGTTTGTTTGTTTTGTTTTAGGTGCCTATCACATAATGCCCACAAATCACACATCATCAAATCTACAATTATCTCATGTATGTTTTTACAAATTTCCCATAAATTATCTTTATCAACAGTTTAGTTTTCCAGGGTATATAATATAATAATAATATATAAGCATATAATTAAGAAATGGATTTGTTGCTTATTAGGAACTCGGAGGAGAAAGAGAATACAGATTGAAATAACAACTAGAAGCAGATCTCAAAATCAAGAAAGTGAATTCCCTTGTTCCCCTGGAGTCAGTGTGCCTCATGAAGGGCTTCAAACAGTCTCCAAGGGGTTTTATTTTAGAGTGAACACTAGTTGGACTGGAGAGTTAAAGAAGTCCTTCTACTACCTCTTTCTGCCTAAATATAAATGGCATGTCAGGCACTGTTTGACAGGTCACAGCTTCCACAGACCGAGCTCTGAGTGACAGCACTGTTATCTAAAATACTCCAACCTGGTCTGAAAGTGGGCAAATAGCTGGATTACAATCCATCATGGCAGGACAAAACTCTTGCCATGCTGGGTCAAAGCTTCAGGTGTTTGTCAAATAACACCATCAATCATCTTTTAAGCATAGGAGCTGGATGTTAAGTGGAGCCTGGGAAACTGGAGAACACAACTGCTTCACAGTTGGAATTAGGCACTCCGCTGTCATAGGATCCTGTGACAATCCCAGATAAAAACAGACACAAATGATCGTTCTGACCATAGAATATTAATTTAACTCCATGCCAGTTCTGGGCAAGCTTGTAAGTAGCAGCTTTTTTGTCACTGTGGCACATGTGAAAGTCTCATTTCTGATTCACAGTCAGAATCCAACCTGAGAGCAGCACTGCTCTGAAGAAATGTGTTTCAGACTGATCTCTCCCAACCATGTGTATAGCATGGTTCATTAGCACAACTCAGATCCCTGATACTGTATCACACACGTAGAAAATGATCTGGCTATCTATCTTGCTGTTTTTCTTTCTTTCTTTTGTGTTTGGGATGATTATACAAAGCACTTTCTCTTTAACATCTGCTGCTGCCTGTAAATGATGGACTAGTTTCCAGACACAATTTCTGCAGGTAACCAGCTGTGATACCCTGCAGTGATTCATAATACTAAAGTGTTTACAGAGATTTTTGAATTTACATGTTTATGAAGTTTACAGTGTGACATAAGAGGAAACAGTTGAATTGATGTTGTTTATTTTACTGCAGCCACGTCTCTGAGGTGCTCAGTACAGTAAATGAAGTTAGTGTGTACTTCTCACTATATGGTTGCAGACCTCTACTCAACAGGACACATCTTGTGGAGAGAGAAGTATGTAAGATAATGTTTTTTATTTCTCTAGAAGTCCTTCAGAATGACTATGTAATGCAATTTAATCTATAGATCTAAATTGTTAAAAAATAAAAATAATCAGGCAGGGAATAGTTGTCTGTCTGTTACAGAATTAAATATCCTTCAGGAAGCCAAACATTGATTGCAAAAATGTCTCACTTCATGAGAAAAAGAAGAAACAGGTTCACTGGAGAAGATCCCAAGGCAGACTGTTGTCATAGGATTTTAGTATAATTCAATAGCTTCTCATCCTGCTTGTCAGGAGAAACACACTGAGAGGAGACATCTGTTTCTTTGTGTGCAATCCTAATTATTGTGAGGGACTGTTTGGGCACAAACTAAACTACACTGAATAGCTTCAGTAGGGTTGTTAGAGGTTGGGGCTGGCCCTAGGTGTACAACCCTTTGGATTGTGCAGCAATGCTCAGTGTGTGGCAGTACCTCAGTAGTACTGCAAAGCATTGTCCTGTTTCTGATGTTCTGGTGGAAATCAGGTACTGGGAGGAATTTGGGAACTATGAAGAGATTTGAATCGTACTTTCTTCCTTTTTCTTGATCACTCCAACCTCCTCTAAGGGGGTAACCTAATTTTGCCAAGGATAGTGCTGGTTCCTTAGTAACATCACTCCATAGGATGGTTTGTGCTATACAAGCATCACTTAATGGCTTGGGAGAGCTGGGATTGCTCAGTGGCTTTGTCATGGTGCAGGAGTGAGGGTTTGGGGAGGTTCCCCAGCAGTGTGACAGCCAATTCCTTCCCCTCTGGGACACTTTCCCCAATCTCCTCCAGCAATATGAGGTCCTTTATTCCAGACTTCAGGTTGGAAGCCATGTACTTTATTGTACTCAAAGATTCAAACTGATCCTGAGTGTGTAATAGGTCTCCAGATTTCACCTAATCTCTGTGCCAGTAGGTTAGGAAATGCAAGAAGCAGCCTTCCTGAAAAGTCAGAGAGGAGAAGACAATGTGGACAAAATGAACCCCTCAGATGTTTCATTCCTTCATTTTCTTTGACCTGAGATGCTGCCTTTCCCCTTTGAGCACTGTGCTTGTAGGTAGGTAGAGCAGACCTATAGACACACCTTGAGGCAACCAACTGTTTTACTCCCAGTAACTGTTGGTGGCTTTGTCATAAAATAGCCACCATTATAATCAAGTTACATAAAAAACCAAAAAACCAAAAAACAAACAAACAAAAAAAACCAACACACACACAGAAAAAAGGAAAAAATAGAACAACAACAACAGCAAAAACAAACACACAAAAAAACCCAAAAAAACCCAA
>VXAU01001243.1:389683-408698 GCA_013399695.1 Formicarius rufipectus | reverse complement strand
GCTAATTTGCAAATAAAGATGGAAATGAAGCAGAAGAAAGAATTAAAATTTAAAAAGAAGTTTAGTTAATAAATATTAAAATAACATTTTAAACAGCAATTGTGGGATTAGAATTATAGAAGTGGAATACTCAGAGCTTGATATTGTGTAAAAATAAAACCCCTAAACCAACCAAACAAAAATTAAACACTCCTCAAAAGCACCAGAAATAAATAATAATAATAATAATAAAAAAATGCAATAGGAATTAACCCTTTAGTAATGCAGTTTCTTTTAAATTAGGAAAAGAGATAAGTATATCTAGATTATAATAATGCTACTGCAGTGAATTAAACTTCAGTTTAACAAATTTGTCTTTTTTAAAGACAANCTTGAGGCAACCAACTGTTTTACTCCCAGTAACTGTTGGTGGCTTTGTCATAAAATAGCCACCATTATAATCAAGTTACATAAAAAACCAAAAAACCAAAAAACAAACAAACAAAAAAAACCAACACACACACAGAAAAAAGGAAAAAATAGAACAACAACAACAGCAAAAACAAACACACAAAAAAACCCAAAAAAACCCAAAAAACAAACAAAAAACCAACCAAAAAAAAAAAAAAACCACCAAACAAAAAAAACAACCCAACAAAGCAAAATTAAAAACCTCAAACCAAATAAAAAAGTACCAGGTCTTATGACCTGATCTCACAGGCAACCTCTACATCTTGGTTTGCATTTATATGTAGATATCTTTTGCACTGGTTTTGTGAACAATCCCTGTCCTGTGCAAGCACCAGTTCCTAGAAATATCTAGAAATTATTTCAGAGAGAGCTGTTCAATGTAGGATGAAACTGAACTGGGAATATGCTAAAAATTTATTTGTATTGTGGGATCTTGCCTTGTCCCTCATCCAAACAGCCAATATCTGAATGCAACTCTGAATAATAAGGAAGAAAGGAAGCCTGACATTACAGTTCCGAACATTTTTGTGGGTAGAAGGGTAGAATCCAGCTTTCCTTAAAGAGTGCTTGGCCTATTTCAGAGGAAGGTTTGTACTAAACAATCACATGCTGTTTTCATGCTTGGACTGGTTACCATTACTGTGGCTAGCTAATTTGCAAATAAAGATGGAAATGAAGCAGAAGAAAGAATTAAAATTTAAAAAGAAGTTTAGTTAATAAATATTAAAATAACATTTTAAACAGCAATTGTGGGATTAGAATTATAGAAGTGGAATACTCAGAGCTTGATATTGTGTAAAAATAAAACCCCTAAACCAACCAAACAAAAATTAAACACTCCTCAAAAGCACCAGAAATAAATAATAATAATAATAATAAAAAAATGCAATAGGAATTAACCCTTTAGTAATGCAGTTTCTTTTAAATTAGGAAAAGAGATAAGTATATCTAGATTATAATAATGCTACTGCAGTGAATTAAACTTCAGTTTAACAAATTTGTCTTTTTTAAAGACAAGTCTTGTCTACATTATAATTCTACATACATTGATAATGCATTTTAAAATATTTTTGAATCATTTTGCCTTCCTGCTTCATGCTTGTGTACAACTTGACAGGAAATACATAACATTCAATAGTTTGCTTTTTACTTCAAACCATAATATGCCATTTAGTAGAGAATTAGATCCCTGCTATTGAATTCCACAGGGTGACTCAGACATTTTACAGAGAATAAACTTTTCCTCTATTAAGCGGCTTATATTTTTAGAGTAATTTCTTGAGAACCTCATTGATTAAGTAACAATTAAATTCTAAACTACTTTCCCTGTCAGGGTAAAAACAATTAACGTGAGGCAGATTCGTCACTCTCTGGCATCTTGTGCAGAGCAAACCAAAAATTCTTACCATGTGATATCATTGTACACACATTTTTCATTTATTATGCATTAATGCAGAGACCACAAAGTACTCTCTCCTCATTTTTCTTTTTTCTAAAAACTTCATTTTCAGACTCTGTAATAGCGCCTCACACATGCTGTTCTGTAATCCCTTTATCATTTCAGTTGTGCTTCACTGAGTTTTTTCAAAAGCTTATCGATGTCCTTTGTGTGCTGCAGGGACTCATCTGTGCTCTCTACTTCATTGTCAGCTATCCTAAGGAAGGAAATGCTGGACAAAATCCTTCACATCACACTCAAGAAGCTCCTATCAAACATTTCTGGTGGCACACTCAAAGAAAGTTACTAGGAACTGCAGCTTTCACTACCACTCTCAGTAAGAATGCCCATGACCATCAGAAGAGACCTGCTGAAGCAGAATTATTCATCTTTGAGCTGCAACTCTGGCCAAAGATATATTAGATAACCAACTTGGAAAAAAAAAAGGCCAGATTTTCAGGCACCCAAATCCTTTTGTAATTCTTTCAAATGTCTGCGCTCACACATTTGTTTAGCTAATGATACAGAATCATAAAATTTTTTTTGACATATTGGTAATGAGTGTGGTTTTTGAATAGCATATTCCTAAAACAAAATTCCAGCTATGGATTAATGTTCTCAAATCTGACTTCTGGTCTCTTTTTACAACATTTCTTGTTGAGTATAATTTAAAAATAAACATTAACATCTCAAAGAAACTCTAATCAATTTGTTTTACACTTTCTCTGCAAGGGTCTGAAAGACTTTTGCTTGCCATTAATCACTCAGTAGACCACTACATATATCTGTGGCAAACCCTATGTCATGGGTACAATTCCACATTAAAAGTAAGTCCAAAATACTTATATATGGATCTAAGATAGACAACTCTGCAGGATCATCATCAGACCTGGAGGGTTGTCAGCCCACCTCAGGACAGACTGACCCAAAAAACTTTGAGAGGAGGACAGGCAGCCTTACAGCCAGGACTGCAAATCCAGCCCTTCTAGAGATCAAGAGTAGAGCCAAGGACACACCTGGTGTGAATTAAGTAGAAACAAGACAAACAGCCATTCAGAGATGCAGAACGGGCCACCATATCTTTTGGCTCCCAAAGGAATGTGGGCACCACATATATATATATGAACATTCAAGTGTTTCTTAGCTTTGGTTTCTTTTCCATCTCTACTTTTTGAATGACCTTCTAAGGTGTTTTTGAATTTTCATGAAACTGATTCCTGGATGACAAGAGGATCCTAACCTTCTGTCTAGGGAGGTGAGTGTAGGTGTTGAGTGCTCTTAGAAACCTCTGAAATGTGTGACACTAGGTGGGGAATCACATTCAGGCTTAAAGGACAAAGAAAAGCAGGGCTGGGAGCAGCTGGACCTGTTAGGCAAGTGGCCTTGATTCTTCGTGCCAAGTGGATGCAGCGTGACATCCATTTTGTATAGCCAAAATTGATAGGTAACAAGTCAAACAACTGTACACAAAATAAACAAAACCAAACCCGACAAAAGTGTCTGCTGAGAGGAACCTGATCTGGCTTCTGGATTGCAGAGTACTCTGGTATAAGACTGATGAATTTAAGATGGAAAAAGACAAATGAGGGAGGGAAAGGATGCATAAGCAGGTGTGCTTACAGTGAGCCAGATAAATGGATAGAGAGAAAACAGCAGTTTGATAGAGCTATGGGTGAAAAATAAATTCAGAGAGAGTATTTTTCTGATCTCTTATTTTCTTCTTCCTTGGAAAAGCAGCTCTGCAAGAACCCATTGAATTATCCCACCTGCTTATTTAATTCTGGGATTTGCATCATTTCACTCCTAATCTTTATTTTATTCTCTTTCATTTGTTGGGAAATCAAAAAATGCTATTTTGGTAGGAGACAGAATTGTGAAGTATAAGAAATAATCTTACTTCAGGCAAATATCATTTTCTCACAGCATGCCTACAAATTTAAAAGACCTAGTGAACTGCTGCCTGTATATCTTAGAGTGCAAAAATATTTCATTCATATTAATTATTATTATACATGTAAATGTGTGTTTGTGTGAGTGTGTGTGTACAGGTGCACATGCATAGGTGGAAGGAAGCAGACGATAAAGAAAATCAATACATCATTTAAAGAAAAGAAATGAAATCACACTGGGAAAAATTCTCCAGTCATATTAAATATTTCTGTTCAGATCCATGCAAGGATGGCTAAATTTGGTCAAGTAATGAAAATTCTCATATCACCCTTTACTCCAACAATTTTTTTTTACCCATGCTTACAAGAAAATTTCACAAAGGATTTTCTGTGGATATGAAATAACTCTTTTTCATTATCACTCCTTTTGAACATGGGAAAAAAAAATAAAAAATCCTACTGGAAAACCTTTACCTGTGGCATTTCTGGCCAGGTTCAGATTAGGAAATTCCATCAGTTTTTAAAGAAAGGTTCAGTTTATGATATTTAGTAACCTCCAGAGTCTTGGTTGAGTCAGATAAACTCCAGATAAACATCTGACCTTTGCAGGGTTTATCCAAAGTGAAGGGAAGCAATTGAAGTGCACCCATTGCTAATCCGGCACTTGTTCCAAGCAGGAAATTTTCACTGAAGTTTATGTAAGCTCTGTGCATTGAATGAGAGGAGATTATCCAACAGATATCCACAAAAAAAAATAAAGAAGAGCTAACAGCATATGAATTGGAAGACCTAGTGCAAAAAAAAATTAGTTTTTGTGGCATGTCAGATATTTTGCTTTTTAAATTAAAAGTATTGCCATATAAAACTCAAATGATTAAATTATAGACTGAAAGTAACATTTTTCTTTCAGCATAGAGATCAGCTCCAAGGATGCTCTAGTGTACATGTACTTGGAAGATCTAAAAGACACTAAAAAAAAATTTCATCCATTTCTCTGAAGCACAGAAATTAAAAATATTTTTCCTCTTGATTTGAATTCACTCTTAGCAAGACAGAATAACACAACATGTCCCAGCCGTGTGTTTCTGACTTCATAGCAATTCAGTGGTCCATTTCTTGTTTATTGAAAACCAAAATTAACTACTCACAGGATTATAGACTGGTTTGGGTTGGAAGGGAGCTTAAGGATCACGTAGTTCCAAGGCCTCTTTCATGGTCAGGGACACCTTTCTCCAGACCAACTTGCTGAGGACCCCATCCAACCTGACACTGAACGCTTCCAGGGAAGTGCTCACTAGCACGTTTAGAAAATAACATGAAGACTGGTATGTGTGTAACATCCCTGCCAGCAAAAATTGGCCAGGTTCTCTGCCACTCCCTTGCCTTGCAACCCTGTGAGGCACCAAAAAGAGCAAACACAACATTTTCTCTGACTTTCAAAGCTCTGTTTCTTCTTGTTTTGTCCTCTTGCTTCATCCTCTTGCCTCTTAACTTGAAAGTAGTTCAAGGTAGAAACCTGCAACAAGGAGGTTGTATAACACACCAAAGAACATATTGACTCCCTCTTCCACCCACAGATTTTGGCATGAGTTGCAAAATGGGGAGCATTTCTGGCCTGCACAGTCTGCAGTGATTACTTCCCCTGCCTGTTCTTGGCTTTAGAAATCCATTGAGAATGTCTACAGTGTCTTTAATAAAGTGGACAGGAACAGTTCACTGGAAGGTAACAAACCAGGCTATACTCCCACAAAGCCAGACCACAGAAAATGTAACAATGGCTTTCAGCAAAACTAATGGAGGGAGATAAGCTATGAAAAGAGACAACTTTCTAGAATTAATAATACAGCTGCACCAATTTATAGCAGCTGAAGATCCAGTCTTTTGCTTATCTTCTTCCCTGATAAAGCTGTCTCTCTTTTTAAGAACAGAGAGTTTTCTTTTTTTTTTTGGTTATAATTTCTATTTTTCTGTCAGTGGGTTATTGGTTCATTGGAATGCAGAGCTGACCTCAGCTGAAAATTCATTGAAAGTCCTGCACAGCAATCCTTATCTCCAGAATCCCAGCTAAAAGCCCTGACCCATGTATTTTCATTGTCCCCTCTGGAACTCTATTATATTCACGATCTTTTTGACAAAACACAGTGAAAGAACAATGCTAGAGATGTGAATACATTCCCTTTCTCCCTCAAGCAAAACGAAACCTAGCTTGTCTCAGGCCTCCCTTGATGGGAAAAAGAGTTAATGCATTAAACATAGGACATACTGCAGAATTTTAACAGCATCTTTAATCCACCAAGTTTGGACATATAATTGTTAACGTTTTGTTTTTCATTATGGAATGTTTTGTGCTTAGGATACTCAGAGAAATGAACATCTGGTATTAATAACTTTTCGGCATAAAAAGCTCAACAAAATTGCAACCTATTTTAGCTGGCAGATGGGTTACAAAAAAAGTGGAGAGTAAAAACAAATCCACAAAACATTGCAATGTAGATTCTGATTTAATTCAAACAATGCATAATGCATTGACTTCTAACAATAGGTGGCTGTTGTGAACAGTCTTTTCATAGTAAGATGTATTCAGTAATGATTATTCATGTAAACAGGCTTTTTGTTTAAAATTAGTCAGTGAATTGTTTTGACTGGTGTGCTGGTTTCAGCTCTGATGGAAGATAGTACTGTGGAAGGAAGTCTCAGAAAAGTAGAAATAGACTCCCCATTGGAGAAAGCTCCTGGCACTGAGTTGCTACACTTTGTTTCAAAACCAAAAAGAAATGGTGCAATTAGTGTTTTTCTGTTTCATGTGACTCTGCCGCTAAAGAGTCGGAGAAGGTCATCACAGAATCACTGGTTTAGGTTTGAAGGGACCTTAAAGATCATCTAGATCAAACAAACTCCCCGGTCATGGGCAGTGACACCTTCCATTAGACCAGGTTTCTCCAAGCCCCATCCAACCTTGCCCTGAACACATCAGGGATGGGGCATCCACAGCTTCTCTGGGCAGTCCGTGCTGAGGCCTCACCACCCTCTGTGTGTGGGATGTCATTGTGTGGGATGACATTTGCCACAATTGAGAAAAGCTTGCAGTACAAACCTGGCTTGAGTTGAGAGAATTTGAACGAATGGGGAAATTATCAGTCACATCTTTCATTGGGAAAAGGGAGATGAAGTTGACATAACATATAGGTTGTCAGCTCTGCTAGATCATTAACTTTTTGCTCCCTGTGCTTTGTGAAGACTTGAGTGACTTACTTTGAAATTTCTTTCTTTCTCCTCTTTTACCTTCTGGGTTTTTGGTGTTTTGTTTGTTTGTTTGTTTGTTTGGGGTTTTGTCTTTTTTTGTTTGTTTGTTTGTTTGTTTTTTGTTTGTTTGTTTTGTTTTTTCCTTATCTTATTCTTACCAAGAAGATTAGAATTTTTATTTCTTACTTACAATCATGTTTACCTGGAGTGACTCCAGGAAGGGAAATAGCTTTTCATGGAGATTTGTGTTACACTAAATGACAAAATTCTAACTGCAGCTTTTACCTTTAACTAAGCATGGAACTATTCTGACTTTCCATAATGGACTTGCATGGTGTAAAGCTGGAACCTGCCTCATAAGGACTGAATTATTTATGAAAGAGTGTTCTTTTCATTCCTGGGGCAGAAAATGTAGAAATTACTTGCATATTCCTCTCCTTTATAGTCATTCAAATAGAGATCTGGTCTAGTGGAAGGAGTCCCTGCCCATGGCAGGTGGGTTGGAACTAGATGACCTTTATGGTCCCTCCCAAGTCAAACCATTCCAGGATTCTATGATTGTACATTAATCTCCCTCTGTTTTATGTAATCCCCCAAAATACTCCAGCAGGTTTTCATCCTCAGTTTAGTATGTAGTGACATTGTACCCTGGAACGTTCAACATCAGCTTTTTGTTATAAAAACACCACTGTGCTGGGCTTCAACACAATTTCATGTGGGAGAGGCGAGGACACAAGCACAAATAGAAATCAGAATGTTTCAAAGTCAAAAGATGCCTCATGGCAATGAGGGGTAGCCCAGGGCCAAACTTCATGTGTGGTACCAACATCTAGGTCATGAAATTTGGATGCTGTTATACCACAGTATGGATGTAGCCACACAGATGAGCTCCTGGCAGGCATTAAGGAAGTCAGAACAAATCTTTCCTGATACTGGAGCAGTAAATCTGCAAAATCTGTTCCTCGGGACTCAGTTTGCTCAGTTCCGTTTGTAGTTATTTTGAATCATGTTTACTAAGACAAACTGAAAACAAGGAAAGTAAAGTTGGATAGTTTACTAATCAGACTATCCTTATAAATTTGCATATCTAGTGAACAAGTTCCTCTTTTCCCTTCCTTCCATAATATTATTTTTTCCATCTTGTTTAATTTGCAAAAAAACCAAACAAACATAAAAAACACAAACAAACAAACAACAACAACAACAACAACAAAAAACACTTTGAATGGGACTGTTTCTTGTTGCATAGCTTTATTTCATGTACTTCTATGTCCTAGTTAGTACCTGGGTGTTGTCATACTGAAGACAGCAATAAAGATTTCTGGTTGACAGCCTCTGGATTGAAATCTTCATGACAAAACACCAATTCAACAGTAGCAGCTTTAGCTGGAAGGTACTGATTTAAACTGAAAAAATATTTTAAATATAGTCCTCAAAAGTTTTGCAACATTTCAATGAAAGCAATAGGAATCTGTAGAAATTAAAAATTAATATAAATAAATAAAAATGTCAAGTTTCTTTTTAACCAAATACCAAACAAAAGGACTCCATTGTTGACAAAGGCTTGAGTTCTGTGACATTTTTTCTCCATTTCATTTTTTGGGGGAAAAAAAAAATCATAAAAAATGAAGAATTTCTCCTCAGATTTAATAATAAATTATGCACTTTTTAATTTCTAATTTTTTTTTAATTGGCAGACAATTTTAACAGTACTCAATAAACTGACAATACTTATGGTGACTCCTCTTAGATATATTAGCTTTGTGAATCAAGCAATGTCTTTTTTTGACTCTGGAAAGGCAGCTTTCTGTGCAGCTGTCATCCTTAAAGGATACTTCTCTAAAACTCAGCCTATAATCACCTAACACAACCTGTGCCATATGCACATGTGCAATTCACATGAGATTGGCTCCCAAGGGAATACCTATTAGAAGCAGGAGCTGTATTGAGGGAGACAGTCTTTTCAGTGCCATTAAGGTAAATGAGGTGGTAATGGGAAGTGCAGATTATGCTAACTTCAATAATTTATTTCATACTTCCCATCAGGGTAGCTTTTACAAACAGCTAGTGTTAATTGAAATGTAAATGAATAATAAATTATGAAAAAAAAAGGTATTAGAAAAAGGAAAACAGGGTGAAATAAAAGAAGTAAAAGCATGATTCTTACAGCACAGGCTAAAAGCTGAAATGATATGTTAATTAAATAGCTCAAAATGATAGGAAAACAGGAAACTACAAGGAGAAAACCTGTGTGACTCCAATGAGGCACATGTGCACCGTATTTGTGCAGTCCTGCTAGTTGTGCTGAGCACACAAGAGCATCAGTGTGTCCTCAGTCTGTCTGTCTGCTGACCCAGCACCTGGGGCTTACAGCTCATGGCATTGCTCTACATCAATGGAGTGTGACCTACACCCTCACCCCCTCTGAAACATCCCAGCAAGGGTTTTCAAAGGTAGTCAATGATTTTGGCTGCTCTTTCATCATATTCACTCTCAGGTTGTCCTAGCAGGTAGGATTCAGGAAAGTATGTTTGATTACGGCACCAAAATGAGTCTTCTAGTAGAATTAGTAATTATAAAACATCTTGATGCATTCTGCCAAAGGTGGCCCTGAATAACCCCATTGATAATGTCACAGACACGCTTTCTTTCCACAGAAATTTTAAAATGGGAAAAATTACCAGGCTGAGAAATTTTAATGGAAGTATGAATCATGTTGACTTGTACTGCTGCAGATTAGTTACAGTATGTTACCATTTTTAAACTATTTTAAGTTTCACCAACAGAGCCTGGAGAATACAATTAAAGTGTTGGGAGATTACTGATCCAGGCAAATACTGCCTCCCAGAATTAAACACATGAATCTCTGCAATTTCTGGAAATGTCTGCACAGGTTTTTTCAGAAGTCTCTCATGTACTTGAAGTAGCAATTGTCTAATTAAAGATTAAGAAAGTGCCAGGAATTTCAGAAAACATTTCTTTCATTAAGTCTTTTCAATAAATGAACCTACTGTGCTTTTTGTTCCTTTGATAAGAGATAAGTTTATTGAAAACAGTTTTGAAAATCAAAAGGTTGAAGAGTCAGTAAGTCTTAATTAGAAACGCATTTGTTCAAAAACTCCTGACCCAACATAAGTTCTGAGAGATAAAATATAAATTCATTTTTCATTATCAATTCCCTCCGGTACATCAGTGCTACAACTTTGGAAATGCTCTAAGGAATCACTTAGTGAGGAGATGCCACACTGGCTTCACCATAAGAGTATCTGGATCATATTTGGCAAATCCATAGAAATCTTCTTCTCTGTGCAGATGTCTGCCATCTCACAAAACCTTGCAGGTCAAACTTGACAGACAGAGCAATGCATGAGATCAGATTTCTTTATGTCACACAAAGCAGCAAAGAAAAACTGACCCATTTCTAACTGAAGTCTTTATGTCTCCTTTATAGACAGGCAGCTGACTGATCTGCCAGCAGAGGAAAGCACCAAGATGATTCTCAAGGGAATATTCTTTCTGAAAATATTCAGTAGAATATTTTGGTAGAGCCATGAAAAATAAAAATCTAGTGTGGAAACTGAGGCATTAGCTACAAAAAAGAAAAAAAAAAAAAAAAGCCTTTGGCAAAGAGTTCAAATTCATTAATGGTCAAAAGACCAGACAAACACCATGTGGGGATTGAAGTTGTTGGATGCCTTGCTCAGAGCCATGAACTAGTGACAAACATTTCTGCATACATTCTGTTGGGACAGTTAACCTCTAAATCTGTCAGGCCAAGGTATTTCTGTCAGGCCAAGGCTTTTCAGTCACACCTTCAAAACTTAGGGAGGACAGGGAGGTAAATCCAAACAGGAAAAATAATTTTCCTACCCCATTGATCACAAGGAGTCAAGCAAGTAAGTCTTGCCAACTCTATTTTATGTCCACATGTAGGGTCTAACAAACATCTCTACTTAAGGAGGACAGATAATCGCTCAAGGATGTTGTAAGATGCCTTGGGAATCACTGTCACCAGGCTTCTCCTGACACCTCGAATCATGGTCCTTGTAAACATTTGCCTTGAACTGCCTCGATGGCTTTGACAGATGTCATTGTGCCTCCAGGGCAGGAGCAAATGGATGAAGAGCTGCGGCTGAGGTGAAAATCTGGCAACCTGCAGGCAAATTGGACTGTCAGATAAAAGCTCTTGAGATGACAGGTGACACACTAAACATAGCAGACAAGGAGGAGCCTTTCTCCTTTTAGATTACCAAGGAGTATCAAGATGAAATAAGCTACATTTCCTTTTGACTTAGTAGATAAAAAACGTTGTTCACACATATTTTACTCTACTGAAAGCTCCAACCTTTCCTCTTGGTCCTGCAAATTGGGATGCTGAACAAAAGTTTAAGGAAGGAGTAACATAGCTGTTAATGGACTGAAAAGGATATGATGACCAATGTGTCTGAAGAAAGAGGATGGGTCCTGTGAAGCCCAAAGCCTAGCAATCACTCTTGATTTCTCCTAAAACATTCTGGGTTTGAATACTTGGACCAAGGAGAACCCTCAAATTTATCTTTCCAAGACTAAATCTAAACATCTGTAATTGTTATGTCATCTCTCAAAGCTGACAACATTCGCATGCAAGCATGGCTCCTCAAATACAGTTACTGACATTTAGAACATTACAGACAATCTTTCATGAAGCATGGCATAAGTAGTGCTAAATAAGAACTCTCTTTATATGGAGACTTCAGCTTGGAAAAGGTTTTAAAGAAATGTGGCGGTTTTCACCCAGTGTCCACCCAAACCTCCAGGCCCCCCCCTTTCCCAGAGGGAACGGAAAAGAAGGAAAGGCAAGAAGAAAAAAAACTAGCTGAGAGATAATGGCAAAACAAACTCAGAGTAGCTAAATACTTAAATTTATTACTAACGAGAACAAGATAAGAACTAAAACTAATAAAACTAAAAAGTAAGAAATAAATCAGTCTTAAGAACACCCCTCTCCTCCCACTCCTCCCTCCCTCCAGCAGTTCCAGGGAGCAGGGAATGGGAGTTTTGCAGGTGGTTGTTGTTGCTGCCATTGCTCTTGTCCTGTGGGTCACTCCATGGGGGGCAGTCGGGTCTCTGCCCCCCGATGGGCTCCGTGGGCTGCAGGGGGACAACCTGCTCCACCACGGTCTGCACCACGGGCTGCAGGGGGGCCACAGCTCTGAGTCCTTCCCCTGCTCCCATGAGGTCCCTCCCATGGGAGACTGTCCTCGATAGATTGTCCAACGTGAGTCCACCCCCTGGGCAACACTTCTACAGGGGGAAAAACCTGCTCCAGGTGGGTCTTCTTCTCTACGAGTCATGGCTGCAAGTCTCTTCCAGGATCTCGCTCCATCCTGGGCCTCCCACAGGGCAACAGCTCCTTTGGGCATCCACCTGCTCCTCCAGGGGCTGCAGGGGGGTCTGTGCACCCCGATGGATCTCCATGGGCTGCAGGGAGGGGGTGGGGGAATAGCTTTCAGTCCTTCCCTCTGCCCCCCCCTCTCCAGCGTGGGGTCCCTCCTTCGCCTCCTCCTGTTCCCACCTTGGTCTCTCTCACTCTGCGCTGTTATCTCATGGCTGGAATTTTTTTCAACCACGCAACACTCCTAATTCTTCAATATGTTATCCCAGAGGCGTGACTGTGATTCTTAATTGGCTCAACTTTGGCCACCAGCAGGAAGTCCCTCCTGGCCCTGGCTGTCATTGGCTCCATAGGACAGGGGAAGCTTCTGGCAGCTTCTAACAGAAACCATCCTGGAAGCCCGTCCTTCTACTGAAATTCAGCTACAGAAGCCCTTGACAAGAAATTTTAATTAAATACTCAGGTCCTGTGCCTAGGTTGCATTCATGTAATTCAATAATTGAGTTGATTGGAAGAAACTCAAAGAATCATCAAATCATTAAGGTTGGAAAAGACCCCTAAGATCATCAAGTTTAAACATTAACCCTACATGGCCAGGTCCACCACTAAACCATGTCCCTAAGCACCCCATCTGCACATACAAAATGATATAAGAGGATTCTGCCTCCAGACACATTCTTTGGTTTTAGTTTTCCCGCTGGCCATTTCTAAATTTTATACAGAATATCTGAAATCAACAACTATTATGTTATAACCATTAGAAATGTTATGCCCACCTCCTAGACACTTTGTACTGTTTTACCCTTTTAACCTTAACTTGAATATTTTTTGTTCCACTGTGTCCTTCTGTACCTTTTATTTTCAAGTCTCTGTTTCATTTCAAGGACTCTTCACTTTCCCTAGAACTTTTCACTGTGTTCTACTTTAATAACACACTTCTTCATTTTCCACCATGTGTTTCACTTATCATTTCTCTGTGAAAAGAGAAAAAAGAATACAAGGTCACTTTGCCAAAGAATCATAGAGGATATGCATAGGAGCTTAACTTTCAGTGAAATAAATCATTTGGATGTATCATTGCTTCCAAGACAAATAGAATAATAATTCTGATTTCCCAAAATGGTTTATAATTTTCATTACCTCTGCATTAAGTTCTTAGTTATAAACCTCTGCAAATGTGGCTGAAAAGAAAGGAATAACATTGAAATCAGGTAATTTTTTGAGGATGACCAGTTGGTGATTTGCTTAATTGCAATATTCAGTCATTGACTTGATTGAAGGATAAGAATGAAAATAGCAGGAGCTCAGGAAATGGACTAACTTTGACATTAGATTTCTCACTTGTTGGATTCACATCTAATTGCAAGCATGTAATTCTGCTTATTTTGCTTATTTCTAAAGAGCAATATTACCCAAGAACTGAGGGCCAGTTTAAAAATCTTTTTCCAAACAATGCACTTTTTTTCATTTGCCTTACTTTCAGTGGTTAGTTACTCAGTTTTGCATTGACCTTCTTTGGCTGAATGGAATGAAGGTGTTAGAAAAGATTTGAGGATAGAGATGGGCAGTTTCTCTGTGAAGGAATTGTATCTCATTGCAATGTTTTCCATTAGTCTTCCACTCTTTCCTTTATTTCTTTTTAGATCTTTCTTTGGCGAGGATAAATTTTTGCATATTTGATGTTGATTGCCCAGAAAATTTCAGAAATATCTTAGTAGATGACTTATAAATGGCTTAAGGAAATGATCAGGGTGTATCTTCAGGTTTGTGGAGTTTTACCTGCTTTTAAAGTCTTTTATTGTGTTTACTGATAAATTTAAGTCTGGCATAAGTAGCAGTAAATTAAGTACCCTAAATGTGACTTCTAAAATTTGATTAATTAATATCCATAAAGCATTTTCCACTACTGAGACTAAAGGTCTGCAAGTGCACAGAACAGAATGCAATAATTATTAATCCTGTATCTCACTGTGTGTGGGAGTATTGAAGAGATGCTTAACCCAGGTACTCTATATTATATAGCCTTATACTTCCAAATCCTCCTCCCTCAGCCACAGCTCCATTAGCTTTGCAGGTCTTTTCCTGAAATGAATTTGCTTTTTGCTCGTTTGATGTAGAATGAAAAGAAGGGACCATATCATATTTTTTACAGCACTGTGCTTTGACACACAGGAGATATTTCAGCCCCTATGATGACAGTGTGCCATGCTGATGAAATAATGCAGCAGTCACTTAATAACATGGAAGGAACAGACACAACCTAAACATGCAAATATGGTAATTACCAACCTCAAACACAATTATCTCATGTGCTAGTACTCATAATGAGAACAGTATTTCTATTCTGCTTTTTCCCAGAGCCATTTGCAAAACACTTGCTCTGTCTGTTTCCTTCCTTGTGGAAATTTGTCTCTCCCACAAAATTTCATTTTCTGTAATGACACAAAAAAACCACTGGTTCACTGACCTTGGCAGCTCCTTCACAGGGTTCATAACTTATACTGTCTTTTCCCCTTTATATGAATTGTGTGTCTCAACTCCCACGAGTTGATCAGAGGAACGTGTTCCAGCCCAACACATGCATGGCTGAAGATGCAATTACTGAATCCACCTTTCCTGCTGCCTGCTACAAGAGCAAGAGGTTGGATCTCTGTGGGTCTAAAGCCTGGTCTAGATTCATAATGACACCAGTGTGATTTATGCTAGGAGAGAGTTTTTACCAGCTTGTGGGTCCATATGAAATTTGCTTTTACAATAACACTCCTCTGAGATTTTGTTCTTCAAAATAGTTATAGCTGTTGGTAGTTCTCTTTCTTTAGTTATGATAATGCACTGGTTACTGTTCTGAGTTGCAAAGGTAAGGGACTACTGCTATGTGAATATAATAATCTGATGAGCAAATATAATAGATTTTTTTCAGATATTTGGGAAATGTAAATTGGGAGAAGTAAGTAGGAACAAAAGCTCCCTTTTAGTTTCGTAGAACTTCCTATTACATGAGATTGGGTGGTTCTTGTGTTGAGATTATCCCTGATAATCAAGTAAAAATTCTGAATCATCAAGGACATTACTGTAAAAAAATTACAAAGGTTCCTCAGAAGCATAAGATAATCATAAAGCTGAGTGAAAGGATTTCTGTGAGACTTTTTGCCTTGTTTTCTTAGACTGTATATTTGTCTGAGCATTTCAGACAAGAGCTGGTTTCCTATACAGTCATGGGCACCCAGGTTCTGAAGTAAGTGGCACTTTACACACAGAGCATTCAGTTATTTCTCCTACTGGGGCTGTCACAGTTTCAACTCAGCTTTCTTTGGTGGTCTTAGGTTAAGGCAGAACTATTTGAGTAATTCTAAGAAAGAGGTTTTCAAAGTACTCTTTCCCAAGGACTTCTGAAAAGGTCAAACTTAGATCTATAGTTATTCTTTTCCTTTGATACTGTACTTCAATATAGCCATGAAAATCACTTGGAGGGTCTGGCTTGTTTTCTCTCAGGTGTCAAGGCAAAGTTGACTTGGACACTGGATAAATAATCTGTTACATGGTGTGGTGAACTAATGGGGCCAGCAAAACTGATCTTCTGCCCTTTGAGAGGTGGAGATCAGCTACTAGAACAATGTGTATTGTTAGAGTCATTTGTCATTTCCTGCTTGTCAGGTCTTTGCTGTTGTTGTTTCACGTGGGAATATATGAGAAATAAGCAGCTATTCCTGCGAAAAGTGGCTTTAGCAAACTGTTGGTGTTCTCCTACTTCCAGACTGTGGTAGGAGAGTCAAACTAATATTCATTAAAGCTTTGCCAAGCCTCTCTACTGCGGTTCCATTTGTCACTGACCATATGGCAAGTTCAAGTTGTCCTCCCCCCCATTCCATTAGCTCTTGGAATAAATATCTTACTGATTTTGCAGTTTGATAAAACTACATATGTAATATAATTTGCAATTTTATTCTCAAAATAACATACACATGGTATTATGGATCAGTCACAGTTTCAAATGTCATCATTATATATTTTTGGACACAAGAAACTGAAGACCATATATACTCTGTAATGCATTTGTTTGTGGCACCAAGAATCCATGGAGTCCATTAGTAAATAATTAAAATTGAAGCAATTACAGATCATTAATAACTATATAGACAGCAAAACTCACTAATTTAACTCTCAGCCAAGATCATCCCCTTCATAGATATCTACTGAAATGATTTTCGGTCTTCAACTCCTTTCTTGCAGCTATACTGTAAGAAACTCCACAGTGTTCATAGTATCCCTATTGAACTCTAATGGGGAGTTCTGTGGCTCCATGCAATAAACTGAATGAGTGCTAGACTCACTCCCATGAAAAGAGGGATTTCTTTCATCATGAGACTGGAATTTGACCCCATTTTTTTGAATGAGAACTGCTTCGTGGCATTTCATATCAGACAAAGCTGCACCGAGGTTGGCTGAAAGCTCTCTCTCCCCTAAGTCAGGCTGAGGGCAGGAGAGACAACTGAGATGTGAAGGAGCGATGCCAGCAAGGGCTGTCAGCAAGCTCAACACTCTGCTTTGAATCCAAAGAGGTGTCAAAGCCTGAGGGCTGGGGGTCCCTGAGCACCACCACTCCACACACAGCCAGGGGCAGAGCCTGCAAACAAAAGCTTGTGGACCTGACCCAGAATAGCATTTTATTCAACATTAACAGTAATGAGAGGGACCAGTGCATGGCCACACATACCATGGAGGCTCAGTAACATTTTCAGCCTAAATTTAGTGGCAGATTTCAACCTAAGCCCTGCAGATACCACTGCTGATGGAAGAACCCTGTGCCCCATTGGAATTAGTGATAGTGAACTAACAAAAAGTGAAGCTAGTGCAAACCTTCAACCACTAGCTGATGGAACATGCATGTTACAGGTTTTCAGACTAAGTAGTCAGAAGCAGTTTCCAAGACAGAGGCCTTGGTGATAACTATGGAATCTGCAAAATGACCTTGACTAACAGTGAACTGAGAAGAGAAGCCTGCTAATATTCTACAGAATGATACAAGTAAAGACCTCTATTAATAAAGTTAAAATTAAGATAGATAAGAACTGTGTGAATTCACCAATTTTATAAAATATGTCTTATTTGATCGTTAGTTGTAATTGTGTGTTGTTGGATAGTTTTGATGAAGTGTATTATTTTTAGAAATATGCGTAATTGTGTGTGAAGAGAGTTCTTTCTTGTACTTTTGAAATACCTACACAGTGGAACCTAAAGATGAAAGAATGTAAACAGAAGAGGCAAAAGGGAGAAGAAAGCTTTTTCTGCCATTCCTGAGTAAAACTGTAACTATAAATGAAGAGGAATAAACTGTCATTTTTGGTTCTGATGCAGTCAAGTTGTCTTATTAAAAGCTAAGGCTTATGAGCCTCATACAAAGACACTAAAACTGTGTCTATGCAAAAAGTTGTTGGCTACAACTAACCTGCAGCTGACTCTTGAAAGGTGTATGTCAGCATTATCACCGTATAGACATATATCTATATCTAGATATCTATAGCTATATATATATCACCAAAGATATTATCAAAAACATTGAAATTAGCATTTTTTCATTTCCCATGTAACATTTGAAAACTGCTGTGCTTGCATGAGGTCTCACTGAAACTTGAAAGAAAACATTTTAGGTTTGAAAATGAGTCACTTTCAATTTATGGATTTTTTTTCCCCTTTGTAGAGGTTACTGAAGACTAGGAGATTAAGGGATAAATTAACTGAAATTCATTTAACATTTTATTATTTCAGGGTAATTCTCAGCACTGATATTAGAAATAATTTTGATGTCCTTTATTTTCTCTCTTTTAAACTCTTCCTTTTAGTTTCCTGTAACAATATCTTTCTCCTATTGTGATTTAACAACTATCCTTTAGACCAAACTCTCAGTAAGTTTAGTAGCAATTTATTTCCTGAGCAGGGCCTTAAAAATGGTACCACATTGCATGTCTCTCTATGTTTTCATGTCCCACTTCCTCAGGTCACCTACAGCATAGTTCAACTGAATAAATTTTGGTATTTCAATCTAGGCCCTCTTTCTAGTCTACAAAGAGATATAAATCCTTGTACAGTCTGAATTTAGACTTCTAAAATAGGTCATGGGAATTGTACTTATTCTCTTGTGCCTGTTCTCTCAGCTGACTACAAAGAACCCTGGGGTGGCCAGCACAGCTGGAGGCATCTGCACTGCAGATCTCTAAAGCTGGATGAGGTAAATTCCACCTCTGTTCCCTAATAAAGGCAAATTGTCAGTGATAATGGAAAGTCAGATCCTCACTTGTTTGTGCCCTTGTTCTGGGACCTGAATCTTTGCAGAATGACTGTAAATATATCACCATTGACTTTTGACAACATCTGGGACAAATCTACTTAGACTACAGCCTGCAATGAAAAAGAATGTTTTATTACTCTTGCTCAAGTCAAAGACTAAATCTCTCACTTTGTTACAAAAGGCCTACAACTGTTTATCTGAACAAGGGGACATTGATATTCTTTTATCCCTTTGTTGCAGCTGAGCAGCAGACTGGGAAGCCCTGATGTGGAATTCATAGGGATCCCAAGAGCTACTTAGAAGCTTGATTTTCATTTAACTTTCTTAAAAAAAAA
>VXAU01001243.1:358677-389598 GCA_013399695.1 Formicarius rufipectus | reverse complement strand
AAAAAAAAAAAAAAAAGCACACTCCAAAAATCAGAAACTAGGGTAAAGGAAGAAGGAAAGGAAAATGATGAATTATTTTGAAGAGCTTAGGATCCAAGCAGAGACTTGGCCTACTTTCATTAAATAGTCAGGAGAAGAATTTCCTCCCTCATGTCTTTTTTTTTTTTTTTTTTAAATGAACACCATCCCCCTAAACACTATTTCATGCTGGAATTACTTCCAGCTTAGAGAATTATATTGTTAGTTAAAATGAAAATATCAAAAGTTGACACCTTATTGAACTGTTTCTCTTTATCCATGTAGTTCATGGAAATTCTTTTATTTATTCAGGGAAGAGGTTGCACAGTTAGGCAGGGTGGCAGACTCTGTTTGGCCATTCTGGAGTATCATCACTACCGTTTATACTTCCTTAAGTGGGCTGTGTTAGTCTTGAATTCTCAGATTGGGAGTTTCTCTGGTAAGACCCTTTAAAATACTGAGCTAAAAAGGAGAATGAAAGTACCTGAAGCTCTTTGCTGAGATTTCATCCTAAATTTTCCTAGGAGATTATCTTTAGGGTTTCTCTGTTGTAGTCATGTCTGTTCTTAAAAAAAGTATTCTTGAAAACATTTTAGCCGGTAGACTACTAAGTGGTAACTCTGTCACCAATATGATTTAGTTTCCAACATCCTCTGAAAGAGAAGATCTAGACTGCATTTCCAATTACTAAAGTAATAAAGTTATAGATTAGTTCAGATTGGAAGGGACCTTTAAAAGTCATCTAGTGTAACTTCCCCTGCAACTAGACCAGATTGCTCAGAGCCCCATCCAACTTGTCCTTGAATATTCTCATGGATGGGGCATCAACCTCATCTCTGGGCAATCTCGACCAGTGTTTCACCATCCTCAGTGAAAAAATTGTGAAAAATTTCTTCCTTTTATCTAGTCTGGTTCTACCCACTTCTGGTTTTAAACCTTTATCCGTGGTTCTGCTAAAAAGTCTGACCCCATCTTATGAGACCTCTTTAAGTATTTTGGTACTGAAAACCCCAGTGAAGGACCCTGGGAGCCTTCTGCTCTTCAGGCTGAACAACTCCAGGTGTCTCAGCCTGTCCTCACAGGAGAGGTGTTCCAACCTCTGATCATCTTCATGGCCTTCTCTTAACCAGCTCCAAAAAGTCCATGACTTTTCTGTGCTGCGGACTTTGGAGTGGGATACAGTACTCCAACTGGGGTCTCATGAGGGAAGAGCAGAGAGGGAGAATCACCTCCCTTAACCTACTGGCCACACTCCTTCTGATGCAGCCCAGGACACTGTTGGCTTTCTGGACTGAGTTCACACTGTTGGCTCACATCCAGAGTTTTGTCCACTAGAGCCCCCAAATGCTTCTCCACAGGGCTGCTCCCAATGAGTGCATCTCCCCGTCTGTGGTGATATTGGGTGTTGCCCTGACCCAGATGCAGCATTTTGCACTTGGATTTTGATGTTCCAATGTTCCAATTCTCAGGTTTGTTTGGCATCCCATCCTTCAGTTGTGTCAGCTGTACCACTCAACTTCATGTAACCTGCAAATTTGCAAGGGATGCATCAATCTCACTGTCAGTTTCATTGATGAGATATTGAAGAGCACCAGCCTCCTGAGGGACACCGCTCCTCACAGATATCCATCTGGACATTGAGCCATTGGCCACTACCCTCTAGATGTGACCATTCAACCACACAGGTCATCCAAGTCTCCTTCATATAATTTGTACCTCCTGGTGCAAATCCATCCATGTCTGGCTTTCCCTTTCTCTCCATTAATAGAAGTATTAGTCATTTTGGGGAGTGGGAGTATAAGAGAAAGGAATCTTGAAGATATGTTACCACTGATTACACTTCCAAATTGACAAAAAAAGTGTTGTTCCTAAATTTAGTACCATGCAGTAGATTGCAAGGAGCAATACACCATAAATTACTGCATTTATGACATGAAATACAATATATAGACCATTCTATGAAATTTCTGTGACAAGTGCACAAGAATTATTGAAAAACTACCACCCCTTTAGGTACCAAATTCAATGGAAATTTATAGCCAGCTCTGTTCACACCTGCAGGGATTAGTGTCAATAGTATATTTCCCCTTCTCCCCCAAACTTGAATGCTTCATGCCTGTAGCTATAGTGCAAAATAATCAGCATTCATCCATTAGGTAAATAGCCCTATGTATGTGTGTGTGTGTTGAGGACAAAGGAATTCTTTTTTTTTCTTTTTTTTTCTTTTTTCCCCAGTATTGTCTGTCTGTGCACAGGTTTCCCAGGGGACCACGCAGACAGAGTAATTTGTGAAAAAGTCTGAACTGAGGAACAGAAAAAGGGAGTTTGCTGCAATTATGTGATAGGAAGTCTCCCATTATAGATTTATTAGGAATACAGCATCCCTGTAAGCATGATTAAGAACACTGATATTTGTAGCAGAAATAGGTGATTTTCCCAGTCTGTGTTTCTTCTAACATCTGAAGTAACTTGCAAATCCTATAGTCCACAGAATAACAATGTGTCACCTTTGTAAACCAAACTTTACATAAACCAGCAAACAGGAGGAAAAATGAGACAATAGCTAATTGAGCAGATAATTATGCTTGACAAACATATCAGCCAGCATATGCTAATTTTCCTGGTTAGAGGGCTGGGCTAGATCTTAGGAGACTTTACCTGTAATATCTAATATCCAGTTCCTCACAGATAACTATGACTCGATTTTTAAAAGATCCATTTAGGCTGTTAAATTCATCTGTATGCTCCCAAATAGAGCGTTTAGATTGTCAAAGATCCCTACTTAATTACTATTGAAAGATTTCTGGTATTTCAGATTTCTCTGATATAGTGTAAATGTACATCTCTACCATGCAAACTTGGACCTATGGTTATGGAATTTCAGAGGCACAGATAGGGTTTAAGTGTTTGAGAACCTGGATATTATGTCAAATGATTTATTTTTAGGGCCAATAGTCAGGCACCATGGCATGCCCCTGCTGGCTTAGGCTCTACATCTCCTTTATCTAAGGAAATTCAAGGTAGTCCTTCACCATTTTTACTACATAGACCTGTTTGTTACTGTTCCTTTCTTCTTTTTCTGAGTGGATTTGAAAGCATGTCTCCCATGTGGATACTCTAATCACCAAACTAAGATATAACTGTGTTAGGCTCCCTCAATCCCTAATGCTTCCAGTTTGCACGAGACTATTATGCATTCTGTGGACTGGAGGCAGTAGAAGTGAGAATCAATAATGACAGGGATAGTGCTGGCTTAGGGAAATGTGGTTTAGCAAACCTACATGGGGAGCTTCACTATGGTACTGAGAGGCCTTGGAGTTAAGCTCTGATGCCACCCAAAACCAGCAGTAGTTGTTTTGTTGTAGTCACCTAAATAAATTCTACTCCTCAGCACTCTCTTTGTCTCTAAACACAAGCTAATTGTAATTCATGTTACAGTTATCAGGGTAAACACATAAAGGACTATGACATGATGGAGAGCAGTGCTGCAGGAAGGGACCTGGGGATCCTGATGGATGGCAAGTTGAATATGAGTCAGCAGTGCCCTGGCAGCCAGGAGAGACATCCCTGACCCAGGGGGCATCAGGCAAACCATCACCAGCCAGGCAAGGGAAGGGATTATCCCACTCTGCTCTGCACTGGGGTAGCCTCACCTTGGATATTGTAACAGTTTTGGGCACCACAATAAAAGAAAGATATTAAACTACTGGTGATCATCCAAAGGAGGGAAATGATGATGGTGAAGGGTCTTGAGGGGAAGTGTGTGAGGAGTAGCTGAGGGCACTTGGTGTGTTCAGCAGGAGAAGAGACTGAGGGGAGACCTCATTGCAGTTACAATTTCCTTGTGAGAGCCACGGGAGGGGCAGGCACTGATCTCTGCTCTGTGATGACCAGTGACAGGACACAGGGGAACAGTCTGATGTTGTGTCAGTGGAGGATTACATTGGATATTAGAAAAAGGTTTTTCCCCCAGAGGGTGGTTGGGCACTGGACAGGCCCCCAGGGCAGTGGTCACAGCACCACTCCTAACAGAGTTCAAGAAGCATTTAGATGATGCTCTCAGGCACATGGTGTGACTCTTGGGGGTAGTCCTGTGCAGGGTTGAGGGTTGAATTCAAAGATCTTTGTAGGTCCCTTCCAGCTGAGCATATTCTGTGATTCTGTGAGATGATGAGGAGTCCTTGCACCGGGACACCTTGGAGGGGAAAAAAACACAAGCAAAACAAAACAAAATGACCTGTCTAGAAAATGTAGACTTAGATAGATCTACGATTTGTTCAGGCCAACACTGATTATTATATATGTGCCTCTATATGGTAGTGCATTGAAAAATGGGTCTGATTGTGCTCCATTTTCCTCCAAGTAAGCTCTGATTTACGTGTATGGAAAAAGAAGAAATTAATCTCAATGTTCTTTCAAGGTCACCAAATGACTTTTGGGCATGTATATATAATACCTCTTTTCCAAGCATGAGTCTTTTATTCACAGTACACCTTTTCATTCTAAATGTTATAAATCCAGTTTCTCTGAAGAAAACATTGTAAAAAGAACTTTTTGCTCCCTGAACATGAAATCAAAACACAGCATAAAAACATTAACCCTGTTCTTACAAGCTGGTTGAGTCACTGTCCCATACTTTGTTCTACACAACACTGGTATGTTGGGTAACACAAACTGTGTCTTTCCAAATGAGTATAACTAAAAGATGAAGTTAGCCCTGAAGGGAATATATTACAAGGAAAGAAAAATAAATTAACTTACCAGATAATACAACATAATTTGTTTCCTCAGGAGATTATATTTTCAGTGCAGATTTTATTTTAATAAACTTGTCTCATACAAGATTTCCCAGTACCACTTTCAATCTAGCTTCAAACATATAACAACCTTGGAATATAAATGATAGTTTACCTAATGCAACTTGAAGATTCAGCTCAGACTCAAGACTACTGATTAGTGCTCTCATTTGCAAAAGATGATGGGTCTGTATCTGACAAATTTTGAGACAAAATACTTATCTGCCTCTTGTGTCTCAGACTCAGGTTTATTTTTGTCTCCTGTGTTCCCTTCCTGTGGCAACTGAATAAACTTAACGTAAATCTCATGCAGCCTGAATAAATCATCAGAGTTAAGTTTTGTAACATAACTAACTAAATAAATAAAATAAAGGAAGAAGATTGCTCCTAACAATGAAGGATTTGCTGGAAGGAAATAAAAAATGGCAGCTTACCTTCCAGGTGCATTTGGTAAAGAGCTGTCTTTAACACAGAGATTTTGAGACTGCCCTAAACACAACAGGGAGTAGCCTCTCTTCTTCCATTGTCTATCATTACATAAAGTCATAAAATATGTCCCAATCATAAAATACAGTTGATAAAGTTTAAATGACAAGAAGATATCTTTCTGTTAGCAACACATCACATACGCTCTTCTGATAACATTCCCTATTTGTTCAGCCAAGAAAAATCAAACTCCAGTGTAAGCCATGGGCATCTAGATCTCTGAATTTGCCACAGTAAGTAATTTAGGGGCCTCCAGGAAGAAAAAACAATGAATTTCCCTTTTTCTGTGTTTAGAATGACTTAAGATTGCATCTCCTACATTTGGAAGGAGTACCTTCTGGTTTTTTGCACTTTACAATTACCATGAGTCTGTTCTGATGACTTTAGCCTTTTGCCACCGTAAAGTCTCCCAGAATTAATAACTGACAAAGTAGGCAGGGTCCTTGACTGAAAGGAAAACTGAAATAAAAGAATGCAATTGATATCTCTTTGTTTTTGCTGGATGGGTCTACCATGTAACTGAAATCTTCTTATTGGAGGAAAAAAGGAAAAGAAATGGGAAGGAGAAGAAACAAACAAGCTCTTCATGGCTAAGTGTGTAAGTCACAAGGTTAAAGAAAAAAACCCGACAGATAAAGTGATGGGGAAATCTTTAAAACTAATAACTTGCTTGAAAAGGTGAATTTGACCTAGATATAGTTCATTAAGCAAATTATACCCACTCAGTATTGTGAACCCTAAGGATTAATCTAAAGGATTTGTTAAGTTTCCCACTGAGGCACCTATAGATGAATGTGGAGAGAATGGAGCTGACTACACTGCTGTTTTGTAATCCTATCTGCTCTAATGATTGTCCCTGCTTTAGTGATTATGGAATCAGAGGAAAAATTCATCAGTCTTTCATATGGAATCACAATAACAAAGCAAGATGCCTTAATTTCAACCAGTAAGTGCTGCATATTGACGTTTGAACTTGCAGAATTTCCTATAAAATATTTTGAGTTTTCTTGGGCAAATGTTATGATGCAATTGCAGAATATGATCAGTAGAAACTCCTGACAAAGCATCTGGAAAATGTAAAGTAGCATTTCTAGTTAGATGTGTTATTTAAACATGATTTATGTAAGTTTATTATGTGCTGTTTGTTTTCAGTGGTGCCATTCCTCCAGCTGTGATGAAAACAGAGAAAAGAAGTACAAGATCTCCTTGAGGTCTATGAGATTCACTGTTAAAACTGATATTAATGTGTTTACAAAGTCTATCAATTACAACGAGCTTAACTCACTTCAGCAGTAAAGAAACCCTAGATTTAAGTGGTGCTCTTCCACCAGGACAACCTGATCATAGAAGAGTTTGTATTGGAGGGGTCTTTTAAAGGTCATCTAGTTCAACACCCCTGCAGAGACATCTTCAACTAGAACAGGCTGCTGAGAGCCCCTGATGGAGGAGGGTTTGCCTGCATTTTGAGGAAAGTGTTGCTTCCAACAGAGGAATGTAATCAGTGGGATATAGAAAATTGATCCAGTGTCCTCCCTGTCACTTGCACTGATGTCAGACACCTGGTAGAGCAGGAAGCGAGTGACATGACCCATCACTGTGTTAAAATGCTCCCTCAGAGCAGGAATTGGCATCAGTTTTTCTCCGAAAAGTAAATATTAGGAGGGTGTGGAGATTGCTTTTTTCTAGCTGTAACTGACTATACAAAAACTCAATCTCATGTGTAAGAACCACTTCTACCATCTAGCACTGGGCTAACACAGTTTCAGCACTAAGACCTTTGATTAGGAGTGGGCATCATTCCTCAATACTTTTGCATTCCCCAGATGCCTTGTACCCCCTACGAGCGCTCACCTTCACATGACAGAGTGTGACAGAGGTGATGAGAAGTGGTTTGAAACAGTATCTTACTGCTTTCATTTGGGATATTAGTTTTATCAAGTTCTCATCTCCTCTTTTTTCTATCTTTAAAATCTCTCTTGCTTTCCTTTTTGAAGCTGGCTTTAAAATGGAAGTAGAATTACAGCTAAAAAGCAAACATAATCAAGCAAACTGAAAAACCCAGCAATAAATCCTGTGCTCTTGCTCTGTCAGTCTTGTTAATTGCCACTTTATTTAATACCTTCCTCTTCTGCTAAAGGTTATTAAGAAGGATGCTGAAGCCAGACACACTTCCAAACTGGTATTTTATTAGAGATTACATTGTGAGATTTCCATCTAGGCTCTCACACTGGGGACTCCCTCTGCTCACTGGTCCATAATGACTGACCTACATATCTCTGCTGACCAGGGTTTTGCTGGATGACTGCACTACCCAGCAGAATTTGACTCCTCTCACTGTATTCATTTGTCACAGCAATTAAACCCATGTGTTGATTTATTGAGTGCAGGCCTGGTGTTAAAGGTAGAAATGCACATGACTCATTCTTTTCTTTCTGACATTACAGTGCCTCTGCCTGAATGGCATTTGGCTGTGTCCATGTTGTTTTTAACTTACCTAGATTTGCTTTTTTCTTTTAGAGACAGATAATAACAACATTTCTTAATTTTCTCCTATCTTTTTTTTGACTCTCTCTTTTTCCTTTGTTTTCATTAACTTTAGGTTCATTGATGCTATGTGTTCCTTCTACTGTCCAATATGGAATTTATCCTACGTCTTGACAGCCATTTACTTATGAATATCTGAGTAAAACTTGAGATGGATTGTAACTCTGGCTTGGTGTCCAAGTTGAAAATGAGTATAGAAAACCCCAAAAATTAATCTGGTGCCAATGCCTCTTCAATTAACTTATCAATTCAGTGTCTTTTGAAAATTAAGAATTTTAGAGGGTTTCATCACTAAGACTATGGGGTATATCCCTGGATATAAATGAGTAGTTGCCAAATGCAGGATGGCACAGATACCTTGGGTGTAAATCAGTCTGTGTATGTGGTGGGAAAACAGGACTACAAAGAATCTGGGGAGCAAACCTGTACTGAAACCTTCACCAAAATATTCACCCATGGTTACAGCACTTATGTCAAGACAAAAAATGGCCTGATACCTGAAACCAGTTGATTCGCACATCATGGAATCGTAAACCATCACAGAATGGGTTGGGTTTGGAAGGGACATTAAAGATCATCCAGTTCCAGTCATGGGCAAGGACTTCTGCTACATCAAGTTGCTCAAAAACCCATTCAGCCTGGCTTTGAACACTTCTAGAGGTAGGACATATACAAATTCTCTTGGCAGCCTGTTCTAGTGTCTCACCACATTCTGGAGTCTTCTCTTCTGCAGGCTAAACATTCCTAACTGTGTCAGCCTGTCTTCATAGGAGAGGTCTTTCAGCCCTGTGATCAGCTCAGTGGCCCTCCTCTGGTGTCTTTCCAACAGATTGATGTCCTTCTTTCACATTCCTCAAGGAAATTCAAGGGATTTTTTTTCCTGGGAGTCAAATCGGAAAAGGGACTTAACCTAAAGAGTCTGAGTTTAGTGATTTTCTTCATGTCTTTGTTTCAGCCACCCCTCCAGCCTTCATGGTGCCCAAACTGTGCAGACAACAGAATATTTGACATTGTGGTTAGTCAGGAGGCAGAAGTTTTGCTTCAGACACAGCTGAGCAAACTGGTGCTACACTGATATACACTGGATTTGTGGGAGAAAAAAAGAGTCCTCTCTTCATTCATGATTACTATTCCAGACACCACAGAAAACCCTTGGCCACTTCCCTTTATAGTTCAGCCCTGGAGAAGTCAAGAGCAGCCCTGCTCCCTATTCTTCTTCCAGGATAAAACCTACATTGTTACAGTGTTTACTAAGGATATGCACTCCAATCGCTCAGTTCCTTCATGAAACCAAGAAATTGAAGTCCATGGTTTTCCCTTCCAGGAGAAAATCTTTAAAGAAGAGTGGGACAGAAGAGCATAATACTATTAAGCTGTGCCAGGGGATGTTTAGGTTGGACATCAGGAAGAAGTTCTTTACAGAGAGAGTGATTAGGCATTGGAATGGATTGCCCTGGGAGGTGGTGGAGTCTCTGTCCTTGGAGGTGTTTAAGGTGAGACTGGATGTGGCACTTGGTGCCATGGTCTAGTAGATGAGGTGGTATTGGGCCAAAGTTTGGACTTTATGATCTCAGAGGTCTCTTCCAACCTAGTTGATTCTGTGTTTCTGTGAAAAGGACAAGTTATCTCTGTCATTCTGTGCATATTCAGATGTCAAAGCAAGGGACTTCAACCCTCTGCCTAACAAGGTGATTTTCACACTCTTAGTGAATACACTTATTATTTTAGTGTATTAAATGCAGAAAAACAATGGGAAAGAATTGAGGTAAATTATGCATATTTTCAAGCCTTTGCTGCTGTACTATTTTCTAAATATAGGAACTATGTAACTCCCTTTAGAAACAGGTTTGGGGCAATGAGTGGAACGGACAAAGGTGCTTTAGAGTAGTCTTGGGAAAAATGTTCCAATACTGACAAAAGGAGGCTCCTAATTAAACTTTCCTGTCTTTTGTCATCATTATGATGCTCACCAGATGCCATGGTGATGGGGCCCTTGGGGGAGACTGACTTACCCTTCTCTATATAATGATTCCAAACAGGTTGCAGTGGGATCTACAGGCTAGACCATCCATCCCCTAATCATATAAAGGGGAACAGAGACTACTGATTTTATTCAAGCATCTGAATTGTTCAGCCCTAACACTTGTTGTTTCTCTAGACTTTAAAATAGGGGAACAAAACACTTTTACTGTACTTTTAAGTTATTTTAATTCACTTATCTTTGCTACATAGTTACTGACTAGTGAGAAGGAATGTGATTCACTTTATATTTAAGACAGACTGGAATGATACAATTCATTTTCCCAATTATTTCTCACATTATACATGTAGTATGTGGGATTGACACAACAGCACAGAATTAGTAAAAGTCATAATATGAAGGAAACCTCTCCTTTGCTTCAAGTACTGAAGCTCTAAACGTTTATAAGCAAGTTCACGCTCCTCCTTTCCATGAGAGTCTTGTCAATAGTTGTATTAATTTCCTTTTTAAGCTTTTACCCTTGTGATGAACTCAAACACTGTCACAAGCCCAAAAAAAAAAAAAGAAAAAGTGATATTTAGAATAGAATATATACATATATACTAGTAACTGACTCAAATCTTCCCCTATATGAGAGGAGATCTCCAGCATTACTTTTCTCCACAGAGTCAGACTACCAGGATGAAAAGAATAGCAAGGAGGTGTTTCCTTGGCAACACGTGCTTGACAGAACTCAGAACTTCTCCCTTATTCCTAGGACTCTGGTTTTTCATAGTTTTGTTTTGTTTCAATGTTTGTTTGTTCTTCCCTACAGTCTTGCATGAAAGGGAGGCAGGAATGTGAACCAGACCACTGAACGGGATCACTCCCTGCTGCCAGAAGAAGTTGCACACATCCAACACTTGATTTGGACTCTATTAGAACTCTGAAATGGCTCTTGCTCAAGACAGACCTCACCAGCTCTTGAGTGAGAAGCAAACTCTCCTTGGTGTGCTCCATATCAGAGCTCACTGTTAGTCCTGTTCAGATTCACTCAGCCACCGGTTGGTTTTTTCTATATTTTTTTTTCTTTAAAGATAAGATGAGGAATAGGGTAGGAAGATTACATCAAATAATCAGCTTACATTATTAAAAGATTGTAAGATCCAGATTCATTTCACCTGATTTCAGATGCCTAAATGAAAAGTGCCCATCAAAGTAGAATGAGGGTACACTCCCATTGAGCTGCCAAATATCCCGATTAATTCAGATCTTAGTTGGGTTGTTTTGTCTTCTGCAGGCATAGTCACAGAACCACAGAATCATTAAGGTTGGAAAAGATCTCCAAGATCACCAAGTCAAAACTTTGACATTCATTCAGGGACAGCAGGATGACTATGCCTCTGTATTCTGTATCTCATCATGCACTTGAAAGCCAGAGAGACTCCCTATTTGCATGAAAACACCTCAAAGAACAGAAGAGTGAAAACTTACATCAGCTTAATAATATAGTAATAAATTTTCTTTTCTTTTATTCATTCATCCAGGTTTCCAAATCAGCCAAATATTATTTGATCATTTCAGGCTTTTTCAATTCTATTCAGGTCTCTGAAACTATTCCAGATTTACACCAGTGAGCTGAGATGAATGCAGCTAATTAAACCTACAAATATGCTGAATAAAGGGCAGGGGCAGGGCCAGGAGCTGGAGTTGATAATCTTAATAGATCCTTTCCAACTCTTCATATTCTATAATATGAAATTTTGGTCCCATTGAAGTCAATGGGAAATTGCTATCCTGTTGATGTCCTGCCATCCTGCTGTCACTCACATATTTAATAAACATGTGGTGGATGTGGAATCAACTGAAAATAGGTGTTCTAGTTGGTCTGAGTGAGGAAGACCACACTAATATTCTTACCTTTGTTGTTGTTCTATTTAATCAAGGGTATTCCTAACACTGCATTGTTTTCAGTCTAAGGTGGTTTATGAAGTTTCAGAGGACAAGTTCTTGTCTGGACAACTCAAAGAAACTGAGAAATTGAAGACTGATGACTCCTTCCTATATGCAGGCTATAGGATGTGCATAGTAGAAGTTAAATTGTGTTGCCTAGGTTTCTGTCCCCTCTGAACTATTCTAACAATGCAATAACAACACTGTTTAGTGAAGGAATCCAACAGTTACACTGAATGGCCAAGTAATAATCAGCATTGCTTTAATACTGGACACAGCATTTTTCTTTGGAGCCCTATGACAGCTTCTTGTCATTAGACAGAATCCGAAAGGACCTCAGTAAGAGCAAAGTTGGGGCTAACAGGCTTTCACTATTAAAAAAAATAAATATATATATATATATAAAAAGGATCAAAGACAGGCACCTTGGATGAGGTATCAGGCTGAATTAAACTCAATATTTGAGTCATGGAGGGAAAATCTGTGACCTTTAGTAGTCAGAAAGTCAGATCAGAGAGTCATAGAAAAGCCTGGGAAATAGAGATGGGAAATACAAACTTTCAATGAGAAGTAGATTGGGACATAGAACAAGAGGCCTTATTTACTCTCTCTGAGCTTTGATGTCTTTGAATTTAATATCTGGGGTATCATAAAAAGCAATATGAAGCTTATACTGTCCTTTTGCTTATTTGGAGAAAGCTTACTTTAAAAGTAATTAGGGTATTTTGGTGACTGAGACTTTTTGTAAACCCTATTCCACAAATTCACTTATTTTCATAATAATTAATTTGAACAAACTCCAGAAATATGTTTTAATACATCTGCAATCCCCAATTGAATAAGGCAAATTGCATTTTTTACATCAGAGGACAAATCAGTGACTCTTTCTTCTGAATGAACTAGAATTGCAGTAAAAAAACCAACCCACTGGGAACCCTGCAAAGCCTCAACTTCTGATTTGTTTAACCATAATTGCATATTTATAAATTAGAACAGACTTCTCTAATTAATTTTGTATCATGCGAATAACATTGGGTAGTAACAACCTGCTGTATTAGTAAAATCATTGCCAAGAACATAGCAGTCTGGAGTCACATTTAGTTGGGAGGGAAATGAAAGGCAGCCAGAGCAGTGACTAGTCTTTTGTTTCACTCGTGAGAGGTAATTACCAACTCCAAAACACAAAGCTAAAAGCCTTTCAACAAACTGACACCTTCTGCGCATCAAGTCCCCAGAATGTTTTTAATTCTGTCAGGCACAAAGGAGATGAATGAATAAAAACATGATTTCCAGTCAAGCTAGCCAAAGCAACATTATTTGGCAAAAAGGTGGTTCTGATGGATTTTCTTCTGTGCCTAAGCAGTCAGCACATGGAAGAGTGCACAGCTCCATCCTAAAATGTGCAGAACTGTCTTTGGTGGCTCTGGATGCTCTGGTCTTTCTGCAAAAAAAAGTGCTTTGATTGTGTAGTCAGGAGATCATTTGGATATGAGCTGCCAGATATGACGCAGAATTTATGGGAAATCCATAAACCACAGCAGTTGTAAGCCAGGCAGGATGTCTCAAAGGGCCTTAAATGCCTATGTTTATGTAACTGAATCCTTCCCTTGATCTCTACAAGTGCACTGTACATGGACTTTATTCTGTCTGAGATCAAGCAGCTTATAAATCCCTTCTGTTTTTACAAAGAAAATCTTGCTACGGGCGTCCAAATGTCAGAGCTGAGAGTTTCTTTTAGTATAATTAAAATATTAACCTTCTAAGCAGAAATACTACCATTCCTGTTAGACCAGGCATAGAGCTATACAATTACGAACTGACTTAGACAAGCTCTAGTGTCTGCCCCCTTTCTTGTTGTGTTGTTACATTTGGCCTTACAGTGTCTCGCTGACTGCTGAGACCAGTGTCACCTGCATTTTTCAAGGAGGAAGGGATTGTGATGAATTACCAATGGCCCGAGTTCTTCACGCATCTTCACATGATGCTTACAGGGAGGAATTTCTTACTGTGTGTACTTTGAGGTTTTCTTAACGCAGGCGACTTTTTTTTCATTGGTTTCAAGATACAATTTGAAACTCCACCATCACCTTCCCCCTTTTCAACTAAGGCAAAGACATGATGGGTTTCTTTGCAATGACTACCCAGGTTGCTAAACCTTTTCATATATGGGACTCACAGAGACACACTAAGATATTTAAAACTAGAAGAATTTGAGCAATACTCATCTGACAGCTAGGAAACTGTTTAATACCGCTAAAATAAGTTAAATCATCTCAGTCAGGATAAATTTTCATTCCAGACTTTGTGAGTTCTGCAGTTATTTTTTGCATGATGCCATCACCTCAGTGGCATAGCTGGAGCTGTCATACTGTGCCATGACTTGTGTGGCAGCTACTTGTGCTCTGAAAGAGTTTGTCCAAGGATTTCTCCTCTGGAAATGCTCACTGGGGTGTTTTCAAGGAATAGATTAAGTGAATATTTTGACCTGGAAGATATTTTCAGTGAAGAGATAGCCAGGGAGTCTCTGCCTAGTTTTGCCATGGACCCAAAGGTTTCCCTTGGTATGTGACTTCTCTTTGTACTTTGCACTCTTACCTCGTATCAGCAAGAAAATGAAAGTGAGGACTGTCCTGTATTCCCAGGGAAATACCACACTGTGCTGCCTGGACATTGAAAAGGTCACCAAAATCACTGGTCTGAGCTGACAGTTTTTCTCCTCAGAAATGTGCAATTAACTCAAGGGTTATTCCTAAAAGCTTTTTCCCTCTCAGAGAGAAAATAAAATCTCAGAGCAAAGGATTTTTGCACACCTTTATGGCTGATGCCCCACCTTCAAGTGGGGGATTTCCAATTATTTTTAAAACTTTAGTCTTTAATAGTAGAATGAAGCTGTGTGAATATGGAACACAGGCAAAAAAAACCCCAGTACATTAGTCACATCATTTGATGCTGTGCTGGCAGGCATCCAAATATTACAGTCATGATGGTGGAATATTAACTTATAAAGAGCACAATCTCAGAAATTATTGGATGTAACAACTCTCTTGTCCATTTTATTTGCTTGATCAGTAGCAGATGAGTACAAAGGCTATTTGCAATTGAGATCTTAAATGCAAAGATGAATTTGGAGCTGTTGAAGCAGAATTTACTAAATAATCTAGAATTTCCATAAAGACTACTGCCTATATATTTTTTTCAGTTTGTCAAAGAAGCTCTGTGGGCTTCTGGCTCTATAAAGTCTGATTCACAGTCAGTGAATCAGTGTAAATAGGCATCATTGAAGCTCACTGGTGGGCCCTCAAGGAAACACATGCAGTTGGTGCAAACTGAGTAATCCTAACAAATTCAGTGGAGCTGAGTTGAATATAAAGTACCTGAAAATATGGCCCTTATTGTTCCATTCATGTCCTATTGCTATCAAGTAACATGAGAAACAGTGTCTGCCCACGTCACACTTCTGTGGCCATGTGCAAAATTATACTGGCAAAGGCATACTCTGTGCTGCTGCTTGCATTTGAATTTTTTTTCTCTTGCATTATAGAAATTTCTGCATTCAAAATTAGCATTCTCAGTTTTAATGTGTTTGCTTACATGAAATGCAGGTTGTAATTAAATTTCAGGCTGCTTAATTGTGCTTTCATTTGTATAAATTAGAATGTTGTTATAGAAAAACAGAAGAAAAAAAACCATCTTTCATTTTCATTTCCCTCTCAATATTATATCCGAATTAATAGTTAAATAAGGGGAAGCAAAATATTATTTTAAAAGAATCAGTTTTAATTAGTATTTCACATCCTGGGAAGGATATGTTGGCACAGAGCATGTATCACTTGCTTCACAAAGACAAAATGCTTCAATAAAATGTTTTTCTGCCCAGGGAGTAAGGAATGAGCACTGGCTCAGCAAACCAGAATTCAAAGAGTTTGCTTCATCCTTCTCATTATGATAATTGGAGCCAGCTCTGAGAAGGGATATAGACTTTTAAGGTGGGACTTGAGAAGAATTAAGACACCTGACTCTAAAAGGACTTACACAGAAAATTCTTTTACTGGGACTAAAAGCCCCTGAATTTATGGAACTGAGTTCCTACTAAACCACATCAGATTTCAGACACCAGACAGTCTCATGTTGTGGGTAACAGACTGATTACTGCATTGTCTTTCCCAGGAGGAGAAAGTTTGCTCATGGGCATCACTCTCCTCAAAGAATGCAAAACTCATGTCAAAGTCTTTACTTGGGATGGGTTTACAGGAAAACAATAGTTTCTCTGCCTTTCCTCATTTGAAATTTGGCCAGTGGGAATTCATGGAATTCATAGGATCATTGAAAGGTTTGGAAGGGAAGGGACCTTGAAGACCATCTACTTCCAACCCCTCTGCCATGGGCAGGGACACCTTCCAGCAGCCCAGGTTGCTCCAAGCCCTATCCAACCTGGCCTTGAACTCTTCCAGGAATGGGGAATCCACAACTTCTCTGGGAAACCTGTTTCAGTGCCTCACCACCTTCACAGTAAATAATTTCTTTCTAATATCATGGACAGGTGTCCCTGCCCACATCAGGGGGGTTGGAACTAAATGATCTTTAAGGACTCTTACAAACAAAACCATTCCATGTTTCTATGATGGGGCATAAGGTTAAAAATTTTCTTGACAGAGAAAAAGCAAAATAATTATTTCAAATGCTGAGAAAATTATGAAAAATCAGTCAATGTTTACTGGCTCCTAAATGAGATGTCTTTTAATCATTTGTTTGCTGTATCACTATGAAAATTCTGGATATTCTGGATATCATTCTAAATCACCAATCATTTATTAAACCAACCTGGACATTATCTGAGGACCAGCTGTCAGTAAGAGAGAAATTTTGAGGTCTTCAGCAGAGTGATGATTCCTTGCAGTGGAGTCTGAAATGAAAGAAGTTTGTGCTCATATTAGCCATGACAGAAGGTGTTACTGACGAGTGAGATTGGTTGTGAGGAACACATTTAACTATCAGGACAGAAGGGCCTCACAGCAGTAAAGCATGACTGGATCACCGTCTCTATGAAAAAGCTGCAAGCAGATGGCAACCTGTGCTATGGAGATGGTCCCAGGAATAAGATGTTGCTAGGATAGAGATTCTGATTCTAACAAAGGAGCACACACTGCAGATATTTCTGTGTACAGGCACTGCTGGGTCTGGCTTCTGTAAGGTTTTCTTGCCTGAGCTCATTATGCTTAAAACTGATGGGTGCACTTCACAGCAAAGAGGCATCATGCAAGGAGGCTGCTATTTTAGATGCAAAGCAGACAGGGATGGTATCTTTGAATGTTTCTTTTGTATTAACACTGACCTGGTTTGTCTGCAACAGGACAAAGCTCATTCTGCATTGTACAGGACCAGCATTTCTCCAGGCTGACATGCACAGCACCTTCAGTAAAGTCCCTGTGCTCTCTTCTGGCAGTAAGGCCTAATGGTAGACAATGACCTACATCCATAGCATCCTGTTCCCATTCTACTCCCCTGTGGGAAGGTGATCACACACAAAACAAGTTGGAAATGGATCTGAAGTTGTGCTACGTCTTGTACCATGCATGGAAATAGTGAGGGAATTCATCAGACAGTCCATGCACAGGATATTCCAGGGAGCATCACTGTTCCCAGGGACTTCTTTTTGAACTATTTATCTCAGCAGAACTACATGGTTGGAAAACCAAGCTGGAGTCCTATGTTCAGTGACAGAAAGCAGAAAAGTTGTTTTTTCACTCAGGTGTTACACATAGTTTAAAGAATGGAGCAGAGGGACTAATTAGTCTTGAATCTCAAATTAAATTCACTTTCATGAGTTTGGGGTGAGGAATATTGTCAAAGGCATTTTAATTGCCCAGTTACAGTTGAAGGTGACCCAAGTTAAAAACTATTTATACTTATCTTTAAAAATTAGGGTCTACATGAAAAATGGGAATATGCCATTTGTTACCCAATCTGTTAATTTTTTTGTATCAAAGTATCACAGTAAGGAGAACAAAAAGTTTAACCAAATCCTTTCTAACACATACTTTCCAATAAGCTCTTAGAAGGGGAAATACAAGGGTTGGGTGGGGAATGAGAAGAAGTACTTTATAAACCTCCAAATTAAGTGTTTGTTAAAGAATGCCCACTAATTCACTAAGTCTGAGACTCAAGAAGCAGAGTCCATCTCCATTGTGCACCCAACGATTGTGTGTTCCTGGTCTGGTAACCCCACATGGGTGTCACGACTGCAATTTGCTTTGGTGTCCTGCTGGAGAGGTGCCTTTGACAGAGCAGTGGTGTTGCAACCAAGAAGCAGTGTAGATATACCAGCAGTCCATGCCCTCATTTACTTTTTGGGATAATCCATACTCTCACCCAAACTTTGGAACTGTTATTTTGTGTCTCTAGTTTTCCACCTTTGAATATATTTTTAATTTTTTATTATTTCTTTTAGCACATGCTATTTGTGCATCAATGATGCAAACTACTCTTTTGATGTTGCAGTTCCTATTATCAAGCAATATGTTGTTATCAGTAGATAGATTGAATTTTACATTTAATAACTTATGAATATTCATACTATGGTTGGACTTGAATACTTCAATCAAAGCAATGATCTCATAGTGCAAGAAGCTGTATAAAACACAGATTTTCCCTCTATAGTTCTAAAGAAGGTTAACAAAAGAAGATCTTAGAAGCAAAACCAGAAAAATTTATATTATTTTATTGTAATTTTTATCTGCATTTTTAACATGAAAAAAAAATCTATGACCAAAACATGAACTACAATCGAACAAGTTCCAGGATCAAGCAGACTTAAGAATGGCAGTTTCAACTGCTGATCAAATTTATCTTTGATCCACCAGTCGAGGCATTCCTAATCAAACTGCTCAGGGTCTTTTTAAGCCTGTTTGACTCATCACTATTCATGAAGGTGAAATCATTTTACATGCAAAATTAGAATGACCCACTTGATAAGCTTGTGATAAGAATGTAGCTGACTACAGCAGAGCAGCAGCTCTTGCACCTGAGAGATAAGTCAGGCTGAAGGAGGAACTTCTTTCCCCTGGCTTGGAAGGTCGAGAAGAGGCAGAATTTGGGTGTGTCACTTTTCTGTAACAGTGGGAGCATGTTTTCTCATCTTCCTGCAGTACAGACTGGCAAAGAATGTGGATCACTTCTCAACAAATAATTTGCTAGGATTCATGTTAGAAATTATTTAGTATTTAGGATCCTCTATGAGGTATTTTTTCATAAGTCTCTACTGATAAAACAACAAAATTTGACATGGTTTTGAAAACAATTAACATGTACATTGAAAAAAATCTGCAGGGGTTGAGTTTCTTTTTTTTTTTTTTTTTTTTAAAGAATGATAACTGTCACATATATATTAACAAATCTACATGCATGCTAAACAGCCAAAATACTGTGTCTGGCCAGAATAACATCTTTAATATCCTTGACTTTCTTTTTGTTGTTGTTTGTTTGTTTTGATTAGAAAAACCAAACCTGAAAGTATATCAGGGAACATCAAGCTTCCATTCTCTTCTGTGAGTCTAGGTTTTTTTTGTTTCCTTTTTTTTTTGGGGGGGTGGAATATGATTTTGAGGAAAACATTGTCCAAAAAAGGAAGTGTTTTTTTTCCTCAATTAAATACTCCCTGGAAATGAATGTAATTTATTTTAGCAGATTTGTAGATGCCTACTTCTAATAGCATATATTATGCCACATGTGTTCTAAAAGCCATTACAACAAGCATATTTAATTTCACTTTGTCAGTGCTTTGAGCCAACCAAAAGCCGCATAGCCAAGTAGCCATGGAAAATGAATCAACTCTGAGAAACATGCCCTTCCCTGTGCCTTAAAGGGCCTTTGATGCTGTTTCTGTACTAAGGCTTATTGTCTGTGGGTTAGCACATTACTAACATCTTTTCATGCTTTCTACATCCAAATTAGCCTTTCTTATCCACTACACAATGAAAATATGTCCTGGTTTATTCAGTCCTATTTTGTATCCTTCACAGAGTTAGAACTTGATTCCTGATCTCTTAATTGCAATTCTAAACCTTTAAGCATAAGACCAACTTTACACGAGTTGGCCTTGCCAACAAAAATATATGCAAAATCTTTCCAAAAGAGAAAACACACAATTATGATGTTCACAGGACACAGCAACTTTTCAGTGTTTGGTTGCATGCCCCTCTAGTTTCTAACATTTTTTCTTAAATTCAAGGTGACTTTTGCATTAAAGCCTTTTTTTCATTATGTCACAATAAGAGTAATTTGGTTTTTTTTCCAGTTGTTTCCTGCAACGTACTCTGGAAATGGAATAGTCTCCATTCCAGCTGAGCAAGAAAGTAATCAGAGATAAAATTTATGATCATAGAATCATTTAGGTTGGAAAAGACCTCCAAGATCATGCACTGTTAATCCAACATCACCAAGTCACCACTAAACCCTGTCCCTAAGCAGCACTTCCACAGGTGTTCTGAACACTTTCAGAGATGGTGACTTCACCATTTCCCTAGGCAGCCTATTCCAATACCAGACTGCCTTTTCTAGAAAGAATTTTTCCTAATATCCAATCCTTTCTCTGGTGCAACTTGAAGATGTTTCCTCTTGTCCTGTTGCTTTTTACTGGGAGAAGAGACTGACCCCACCAGGCTACAATCTCCTTTCAGAGAGTTGTGGAAAGTGGGAAGGTTTCCTGAGATTCCTTTTCTCCAGGCTAAACACTCCCAGCTCAGTCAGATGCTCCTCATCAGACTCATGCTCCAGACTCTTCCCCAGATCCATTTCCCTTCGCTGGACTCTCTCCACCACCTCAATTGTTTTTGTCATTAAGGGCCCAAATTTGAAACCAGGATTCACGTGTGGCCTCACCAGTGCCCAGCTCAGGAGGACAATCACTGCCCTGGTCCTGCTGGTCACACTATTGCTGACACAGCCCAGGTGCCACTGATGTTCTTGCCCACCTGGGCACTGCTGGCTCATGTTCAGCTGCTGTCAATCAGCACCCCCAGGTCCTTTCTTACTGGGCAGCTTTCCAGCTCTGCCCCAATCCTGCAGCATTGCAGAGGGTTTTTGTGACTCAAGTGCGGGACCTGGCAGCTTTTTGAAAATATGAACAATCAAATGTAACCTTTTAAGTTCATACTTTTCAAAATTTGATAGCCGAGACTGCAAAGACAAAAAAGTGCACACGAAGATTTTAATCACGGTTGTATTTAGTCACATGAAACGGAAACAGCTCCTGCCCCTTTGAGCTGATTTTAACCTTTTCCATATAAGTCAAAAACTGAAGAGTTTCATCTGTGGATTCCATCTGAGTTTAAAAAACTTCTTTAACTCCTGGAATAACTGTGTTTCCCGTAACAAATTATTTTAGATGTGTAAGCTTATCAAAAGGCTTTTGAAACTCAAAGTTGATGTTAACCCCTGTGGTGTGCACATCTCACCATAGCAGGAATGACTTTAAAGATGCGTTATCTCTTTCTTTACTCTGCACATTCCATCCTCATGCATGTTAAAAGAGCCATAAATTTCTTACCCTGGCCTCTCCCTCCCCACTAACTTCTACACTGGGCTGAAATGCTGGCATTTTTTCCATCTTCTGTGCATTGAAATATTTTGGGATAATCACCTGTGGTTATTTAGCCAAACAAAAGTCAAAACTTACCTTGTAACTCAGTGATAAGTGACCAGCAAGTGCAAAAGAACCAAAATGCTTCACTGGATATAAAGAACAGGAAGAAAAAACAATTTAACTAATTGGATTTAAGTGTATTTTTGAGCATCCTGTCTAACAATGAAGTGGTCATATTTCTGTCTCAGCAATATTTTTCTTTCTAGTCTATGTTGTTAATACAAGAGAGTACTGTTTCTTTCATTTTTTAAATCATTGACACCATAAATATCTACCCTCTCACCTGCCTAGCTATCATTGTACCTTGCTGTTTCTCTTTTATGCTGTTACCTATCTATAAATTCAGTTACCTCGACTGTCCTTTTTACAATTTATTGGAATATTTTAAGTTTTTAGTGTCCCTCAAACTGTTGTCTTCCTGCTTTTGGGTATTTGACTTGTTACCATCTTGAAGAGAAGGTGAGTGAGTGGATCATTATAACTGAGATATTGTATTGACACGGTATTTATCCTGTACTTCTGCCCTTCAGAGGGGTCATGGAATCATCAGCTTCTCCCCTGGCCTCTTTTTTAAAATATGTTATTTTATTTCAATCTATATGAGAGGTTGGGAGGGCACTTCAATTTTATTATCTTTATTTGAAATGTATTGGCCCACGACAGAAATAGTTTTGAGCTGGATAGACCATGGGAGTTTTTGTGCATGCACTTAATATGTCTTTCTCATACACTTATGATTTACATACATTTGGGATAAAGAAGAATTTTTCCTTCAAGTTTCTAAGAGACTTGAAACAGTGGTAGGGTCCTGGATTTTTTCAACAATAGGGTCTAATTTTATGGACTTCTAGACTTTAGCCCTAATGCTATGAGAAAGCTGTTCTTGATATGTGTTGAATGAAGATTTTTATACGGACTTTCTACCAAACACCTGGTTGCCAGTGACCCTGAACCATACAGTAATCCTGTCTTTAGCTAGTTATTAACTGTCTTATTCTGCTATTCAAAACACAGGATGTGAATAGTCTGATTTTAAAATGACACACGAGATGAATATGAATCAAAAAGCAGCTACTCTCCTCATAACTCTGAAACCTGAGGACTGCTAGTGGATCAAAATGCTCTTGGTGGAGTTTGAATGGTTCTCAGGTGCCTCTAACTTACACTAGAGAGAAAAGGTCTATTAGCAGAAGTTACAGGACTGCAATGTTTAATATGTCCCTCTCAACTCTACCTTTGTGCTAGAAAACCTCCTTGAAAATAAAAATTATCTGATGGCACTGGTAAATCAGAAGCCTTGGTCAAAGAGTGTATTAAAACTGCCTTTACTAAAGTGATTATTTAGACCACTGATTTCATATCTGGATGTCTCAGTTCCAAGATATTCTTCATTGCAAATATACAAATACTGTTGATGGTAATAAGAGCAGACTAAGGGAAGACCTGTTTGCAGACTACACCTTCCTCATGCGGGGAAGGGGAGGAGCAGGTACTGATCTCTCCTCTCTGGTGACAAGTGATGGGACCCGAGGAAATGTCCTAAAGCTGTGTCAAGGGAGGCTGAGGTGGGAAAATATTCTTCACCCAGAGGGTGTCTTGGCACTAGAACAGGCTCCTCAGGGTAGTGGTCAGAGCACCAAGCCTGACAGAGCTCAAGAAGTATTTGTACAATGCTCTCAGGCATATGGTGTGACTCTTGGGGCTGTCCTCTGCAGGGCCAGGAGTTGGACTCAAGGATCCTTGTGGATGCCTTCCAACTCAGGATATTCTGTGATTATATGATTAATGGGATATGCCCTTCCACCCCCACTAATGTGGAATGAGCTCTAGTTTTAACCAGAGGGGTATCCTGAGGATTAATTTACCCCTGGATATCACCAGTCTTAGCGAATATCAATTAAAAACCCAGAAATAAATAAGAATGAGAACCTACTAGTAAAATTCCTGGAGCCTTTATTTCATATTCTTACATTCTCACCATGCTATGAGTTTCAGGGAAGTCTTAGCTTTAATTCCTTCATTACCCTTCCAATTTAAATGCTTTGAAAGATTCAGTTCATCAACCCAAAATGTAATCAGCTCAGCCAGCTAAGTGAACACAGCAGAGAAATCTATACTGTTTGCCATGCAAGGAAGAAACACTGAGATTGATTCATTAGGGTCTGTCTTTCTTATGCTAACCTGCTCAATCAGAAAGCACATCCTGTTGAAAATTTAAAGGACTTCCTGATAACTTAATAACAATATGGAAGCAGATGTTCTCTGTCAGCAGGTTTAACACTGTAGTTTTCATTAACTTCGAATTCCCTGGTACAAATCACTCCTCTAAGCTCCTCAAGTCTTAGAAGCAGAGGGTCTTGAGACATGAAATCTATTATAACTGGTCAGGCTTTCTCTAAAGGGTACAAAAAATATAAAAGGCAAAGGCAAACAAACTAATTCTGCTGCAATGTATTTAGTATGAATGGGCAACAAAGGCACAATCTGGGTGTATCACGGATCATAATCTATCATGATCAGGATAATTTATTTCCAGATTTCCTGCACAGCAGATCATAATAAAGAGAGAAGTCTCAAATGAACAAAGGACTTTCTGTGCATCTGCTACCTTTAGAGAAAGTCTCAGTATATATTTACGAACTCCAGACTGTGCCTTTACCTAAAACTGTGTCCTCAAAGACTTCTGCTCGGTTAATGAAGTGTGAATGGACTTCACTGAAGAGCACAGGGCTTTTTGTATTCAAGTTCATAAATAAAACACTCTGGTTAAGATAAATGGGCATTCTAAATTAAAGATGCAGCTACTGTGTTGGATCATCAGGCCCACATCCTCCCATCTCAGAAAAAAAATATTACCATAAGTTTGAACTGCCTCTTTTAATGCATGAACTGTTTGTTGAGAGTTTTACATTCAGGGAAGAGCCTCTTCCCTCGTGCATCACTGTAGGGGTTGTCTGCCGCTAAGTGAAAGTGATAGTGCAGTTACTGCGAGTTACAGACACTTGCAGCAGTGTATGCCGACCCTCTTACATGTTTCACTCCATGCTCCTGGACTGTACAAATCATACAGTCCTTCTAACTACATTAGTTAGGCTTCAAATGCCTTAGTCATGGCTTCTGTCTGTAGGAACAATGTAATACTGGCAGTAGTTGAAAAGCTAATTTTCTTTAGATGCCCTATATTATATGTTGAATTTTCCTGATGATATATATGGAAAGGTTTTTTGTTTGTTGTTTGATTTAGTTTGCTTGAGGTTTAATTATTGTAATGTAATTGGTGATCTTCACAGGATAGTTCCTTCTGAGACTCCCTCTTGCAGACATTACCCATTCAGCACATTCAGTCTGATATTTAGCACAAGATCAAGGTGCATCCATGTAGGATTCTATATATAGGATTCTACATATGACTGAGATGTCTAAATTCCCATTACAGATATAGTTTACAGGATATTATGCAGATATATTACAGGATGGATTTGATTTTTCCCCCCCTTTTTTTCCCTCTCCTTAAGCAAAGACATTTAGTTCCATTTGAGATGTCACGATGTAGTAAAGGCATCCGTTTATGTATTATGTACATAGGTCTGCTGGGAGATTTGCAGCAAGGAGTGACACCTTGTCCTTGTGAACCTTGCTCAGGTTCGGATATTTAATCCAGGGCAGAGTGAATTTCCATGTACTGTTCAGACTCCTACAGGTAGACATCTACATGTAAGGGTCTTTAATTGCAGCTGAACTCCATCCCAGCTCTACAGTAAAAGCAACAAAGAAAAGCTACAACTCTACTATGATGGAACCAAGTTGTGTGTTCCCTTGAAAAAAGACAATTTTTCTTACCTGATCTCATAGTTTTAATGTGCAAGTGCTTTACAGTCACTCACAGATTTTCCCAAGAAGTCAGGAAGGATTTTTACATGTCTGTTATGGTAGAGCAGCTGAGTTGAAGAGTTCTCTGAAAACAGAAATATGTTGAGGTCAGTAGGATTCACTTTATAAGATTATAAAATGCTGTGGTTTCAACCCATTCAGCAACCAAGCCCCAACCAGCCACTTGCTCACTCCCACACCAGCAGAACAGGGGAGAGAATCAGAAGGGTAAAAGCTGGAAAACTCATGGGTTGACATAAAAACAAATTAACAGGGAAAGGAAAAGCTGAGGATGTAAGAAAAGCAAAACAAGGACTTAATTCACTGCTTCCCATGGGCAGGCAGGTGTTCAGCATCTCCAGGAGAGCAGGGCCCCATCACATGTAGTGATGACTTGGTAAGACAAAGAACATCACGCCAAATATCTCCCTTTCCTCATTTTTCCTCCCACTTTATATACTGAGCAAGATGTCATATGGTCTGGAATATCCCTTCAGTCACTTTGTGTCTCCTCCCAGCCCACCACGCACCTTCAATTTCCTCACCAGTGTGGCAGTATGGAAAGCAAAAAAGCTGTTGGTTCTGTGCTAACCCTGCTCAGCAAAAATAAAAATATCTCTATATTATCAACCTCATGTTCAGCACAAATACAAAACATATCCCATACCAGCCACTGTGAAGAAAATTAACTCTACCGCAGCCAAAACCAGCACATATGCCCACCAAATACTCTTTTTACACACTTATAACAATGAACAGGGAAATTGAAATGTTTGACTTGGCTCAGGGTTGTGTATTGTTTGGTTTTGGTCCAACACTTTCTAAAAAGATTATCTAAAATATAAACATGTTTGTTAAACATTTTCTCTTTTCCCAATGTACTCAAATCCATATTTTATATTAAAGGTGAGTTTGGTTTCTGAGCTGCAAAAGCAAAGCTATTGCTTTAGACATCATAAACCACCTGGTTGAGCACAAGTCACTCATCATTAAGACTTGGTAGCATTCTGCATACGTACATCATCTGAAAAACTAAATTAGAATGGAACAAACAAAACAAGCAAACAAGCAACAACAACAAAAAATAAAAACTGAGGTGTAGGTTTCAGCAATTTACGTCTCGTTCATCTTCAGACTTAATGTGCTGTATTACAATCCAGTGAAATTACATTCAGATCAGCATGAAAACAAATTCAGGTGCACAGTGGGCTTAATTGTGCTATAGAAAAGAGGAGCATCGCCAACAGCAGAAGGGGGCACTAGCAACTAGCTGCTATATTTTCTGAATCTGTTTCTTCTTTTGCAATCACCTTAATATTTATAATATGTATTGAAAGAAATGCATGCACATAGCCTCATTTATTAACAAATTGCCCTTGCACCCTTTCTCAAGGTTTGAGTGGATGGACTGTGATGTGCCTCTCACCTTCAGCCTTTACCTTTTGTAATTGGTGTTCCTCAGCTGCTCTAAAGTTGCATAAGGGTTGGTCACCTCAGCAGGCCCAGCAGGGGTAATTGGACTGTAGAGCAGCTTCCTTTCAGCAAAATGTAAGAGTATGCTTGCAGTGATGCAGAAATAAACTGTGACCTTCCAAATAAAGCATTATTTATGAACACTTTAAAGGAACAAAACCATTTGGAGCAAAGTTCAAAGCTAACCAAAGGGCTGAAAGTTGGGACAGTATTTACATCTTGTTGGAACTTCCCTTCAAAGAACCTGAAGGTTCTCTAGAAGCAAGAAGGATCCTTATCTCCTCTCAGTATCAGCATCTCTTTGTCTTTTCCATGCTAACTAGTTCTTTTTTATCTGTTGCATTCAATTAGTTTTAATGAAGAATTTTAATTTTTCCAATACCTTGGTGATTTTCAGTTTCCTTTGATTGCAAGAGTGATCTTAGGAAAATAAAACTTTTCCAAACGAGAGGCATCTGGAAAATAGTGGCTAGCCTGTTCTCCTCTCTGGTTTGGAGATAAAGCTGTGCAGACCTTTAATCCTGGTAATTATTTAAATTTCTTTGCTTTCACTCATTTTTTTTCATTCCCTGGCCCATCACTACTCAAACACAACAGGGAGCTATTCTGAGACTCACAGTAGGCTTTCTTACCTGAACATCTTCTCTGTGCCATACATTTTCTCAACTCTTTTTCTTTGCTAATTTTAGGTGTCACAAGATTCTGTCCCTTTGAGAAGCCATAGACAGACCTTTCCACGGGCCAGCAGGTTTTACAGCCAGAGATACCTTTTTTATTTTTTTGCCATCTGTTAGCCAAGGTAAGGAAGACTTTTCACCCAAGAAGGCAACATATTAACTAAATTTCATATTTTGATGATATTTTCATCTGTTGCTTGAAGCAATCTAGTCTAGTGGAAGGTGTCTGTGCCCAGAACACCATTGAAATTAGTTGTATTGTCATCCAAACCATTCTAACATTCAATGATTTTTAGCTTTTTTGTCTAGCTTAAAATTTTCATTATACAATTTTAAGCTATTTTGCTTTTTGTTTGAAGTGACATTCAGAAATCTTTCCCCTTCCAAGTGTGCTGAAATGTAACTAGAAAAGGAAGGAAATAGGCCTTAAAAATTTATATTGAGGGGTTATGGTGGGTGACATTGCAATTAGAGGTTAAGAAAATGCTAAAGCCATGGTGTCCTTTTAATGGAGGTTGGAATTCAGAGCTTTTTTCCTTCCAGGGTAGAAGCAGGTATGCAGGGACTTGGAAATGGATGCATGCAGGATCTGCTAAATGTGTTTCTAATTGTCTGAGTTTAATAATTGATAATATAGACGGAGCTTGTGAATTTTTCTTTCACGTAAAAGATAATTGTGCCTGAGTATCGCATAGTCTGAAATTAAATGTGTTAAGTGCTCCAGGGACTACCATGTACGTGCTATGAAAGATCATTCCTCTTGATCAGAAAAAGTTAGAATATATAACAACTTTTATTTATTTGGACTGTACAGCTATTCAAAGGGCTAAAGCAGGGCTGGTGAGCCATGGTGACAGGTGACATCCATTCTCTTTCCCATAAGGACACAGTAAAAGCGGTTGCCTACCTTCATTCTTCTTTTCTTCTCATCCAAAAGCTCAGTACAGCACCTCTGGCCTTCCAGGCTATTCCTTCTAAGGTGATCTGCCTTTCTTTTGTGCAGGTCTCTCTTTTATTGCACTTCTTTCAGTGTGCTGCACCTCAGGGAAGCAAAAAGAGGCACGAGCAACTGCTTCAGGTTTTTCCTATTTTCTACACTGTTATGGAGGAAGAAGAAGGAGTTTTCAAGGACTGAGAGTAGCAAAGGGCACAGGGCATAAGAATGGTGTCTTAGGAGGATATAAGATCCTAAAAGTTTGGAGAAAACAGAAGCTATGAAAAGACAGCGAGGGAGGAGAGGTGAAAGCTGGTCACTGGGGGAATCTTCCAGGAAGCAGAGGTCAGAGTGCATCAAAAGGAAAAGGGATAAATTTATACTGAAATATGAAGGATGGACAAGATAAGAAAGTGGGCAAGAGAATGAAGGAAAGGAAGAACAGAGAACTGCTATGAGATCTTTAGTCTGTGCTTTAATGGTCAAGTAATCAAGCTAAAAAATGTGTCACAATATTCACATATTTATGGAAAAAGAGATTAAATTCAGGGGCAGAAGGAAGAGGCTAGAAAATGGATAAAGGAAGAGAAAGTTTGTAGGATACAGTAAAGCCTTTTTTATTATTTTTTCCCTAGATTTCCAGAAGAAAACATGTGTGCAAAAAGTAATGGTTAATAGGCAGCAATAATTTTAGCTATAGTAATTTTAGTTCTTTTCTCTCAATATTCCTCAGTGGGCTCTGCAAGAGTGTGCTCTTGGATCATCAAATAGGCAGGCAATGAACTTTCAGGAGATGGATCAGGTTCTTCTAGGTTTATTTTGTTTTGTAATGATGTTCTTATATACCAGACTAGACAGTACAAATAATATCATGCTGGCAAATCTTCAAGTGTGCCCACACTGAATGCTTTTATGTGTTTGAAATCACAAGCTTTCATCTCTCATTCAAAGGCACAACAGTCTTTAATGTGTGTGGTCAGGTGCCTGCAATAACTTTCTTTCAATACAGGGAATAAGCATTCCAGAAAGTTAGACACAAATCCTCTATACAGGAATAACTTTGGATGGAAATGACCCCTCTGCTGTATTTCTGTATTAAAACTGGCTTCATGCAAAGATTTCTCACCTGTTCAAAGTCCCTTCCAGGCAAATCAAAGAAATTCAGTGAAGCACAGGAAGCTGCATACCAAATAAAAATAATAATGATAGTGATAGTTGTCATTATTGTGATCATCATCCTTAATTTCTGTAAAAATCATAGGCAATAGCTACCCATGAAATTAAGAAATTAGAATGAAATACACAATGCTTAATTTAAATGCAAAATTGACTCAAGAAAAGCACTTTCCTAGTAATGAGAAAATCTGTGTGAAATTGCATCAACATAATAAAGGACACTGATAAGTGCATGGATTCTTATAGTGAAGATAAACAGCAGTGATGCACAAGATGATCCAAAAACATTGATTAAAATAATCACTCTCATATTATAGCAGAAATATATGATAGTTGAAATGACTCATTTATGAAAATGTAATACTCATTAAAGCAAACCTAGAAATAAAACAGTGCTGGAAATATATTTGTGTTATATTAAAGACATGCTTATAAAATGTTTGTGAGGGCTTACTAAGTGGTTAATCAATTCAGAAGACTGTTCAAGAGTCTCTTCTTTTTTCTTGATATGACAGTCTCAATAGACCATTATGATACTCAGATCAAAAAGATCTTTAGCTCATTAGTTTCTTTTTTGAGAAAATATCTTTTTTCCCATTCTTGAATTAGTCCCAAAGGTTGATGGTCTTATAAAGTTGAGCACAGAGAATTTTTGCTTTGATACAATGTCATAGACTCCATAAATATTCTTTCAAGTAAGAAGTCACTTAAAATAAAGGACTCTATATTTTCATTAAAAAAACCCAAACACGATCTATTATGAAAATTTGGTATTTTTTTCAAGAAATGAATGGAGAACACTAAAATATCTCTTGCAAAGGTATATTTCCAAACAAAACTGCTTCTTGAACTTGGATGCTAATAACAACGCTCCTTCTATATAATTCATTAGCCATATATGACTGAGAAAAATTCTGTCATTTTAGCTCATCTCATCAAAAGATGAATATGGACACGTCAGTGTGAATGTGGCGGAAAAAATGATCTTTCCTTTTAACAGGGGATGAAATTTCTGTATAAATACCAAAGTCTTTGTGTCATTTTCCGGTAAGAACTCTATGGGATATTCTGTGCAGTTGTGGCAGGATTATGGGACTTAAGTTATAAGTGAGTTGCAATTATGAAATTCAGGTTTGTGGTTTCAATATAAACATGGGGCATCTGTGTTCAGCACTGCATCTGTGTGCACAACCAGTGCCCTTGGGGTCTTACTGGTGTGGTCCAAGAGGTTTCTGGACAGACATCTGCACAGATGAGATAATGGATTGCCTTAAGACAGTATCAGAAGTAAAAACTAGGCAATTGACCCAGCTTGTACAAATAATTATTGGACTGATTGTTACAGGAACTAACTTCCTTCCTTCCTTCCTTCCTTCCTTCCTTCCTTCCTTCCT
>VXAU01001243.1:339942-358646 GCA_013399695.1 Formicarius rufipectus | reverse complement strand
CCTGAATCATCTTTATGATCTTCTACTGACCGTCTCCAGCAGGCCTTGCCTTCCTTCCCTCCTTCCTTCCCGCCTTCCTTCCCTCCTTCCTTCCCTCCTTCCTTCTCTCCCTTTCTCCCTCTCCCATTCTCTTCTGCAGTTTTCATATGTGTGTAACACAGTTCTGATAACTCATGTGTAAGTAACATAAAATATCAAATCAGGCTGGAATAGGTATTGAAAAAAATTATTGTTACACAGGCAGTGAAGAAACATACCTCGTGAGAGTGTGCTGAAAGAACTTGGCTTATTTAGCAAAATAAAAGAAAGGGTGTCAAGGAATATAATTGTGATCTTTAAATATGCCAGGGGAGTAAACATTAGTGAGAGACAAGTACTGCTAAAGGACAATGTTTTTTACATAGCTACTGTAAAGTAGCAAGGAATAGACAGTTTCTGAAAGCTAGATGTTCATTCCCATGGAAAAAATGAGATTTGAAAAATATTCTGGTAAGAGTAATATGGTAAAAAAGTTGGGAATTTTATATGGCAGCTATTAGGTTTATGTAAGGGAACACATAATGAATGCCTGGGACAGAAAAGCACTGGTCTTAGGTCCCCAGGAAGCCCCTTTTTTTTTCCAGTGTTCCATGTTTCCTTTTCAAAATGTTAGAGAATTACAGTGTTTTATCTGTTAGATTATCTTTTCCTCTACTAGGTTGAGGACTGTGGTGAAGGTCCTCACCACGGCTCTACTTTGTGATTTCAAGCTTGAAACACAGGGTCCCAGGGTTTTTGCAGTTCGAATAACTCTTTGGAGGCACCTTCCTGAACCAGCCATGGTGATGCCCACTACCATCTGTGCTTCCTGCACCTGTGCACTGAGTAAAATAGGGTGGGTTCAGAATCACTGAAAAGCTGAAGAAGGACCATATTCCAGTCTGATTTCAACCTTTCAGCCACAGTCGATATAGCCTTGATGGACATCATTATGTAACATACAGTTTCGATAAACAAATCACTGATTTCTGCTTGAGGTTGCCATTCTCACTCAATGTTGGTGACCCTAATTGAAAATTTATTCAAGGATTTTAACAAACTCCTCAAATTACTTACAGGATTCATCCCACTTCAGCTGCATCTGCTAAACTTTCATTTGGACAGGGCTACCAGTGTTTCATTAGGCTGCCCTGCTCTGTGCTGCAAGGCCCTGGTGGTGCTACTTGGATGAGTGTAGTGAACCGTCAGCATAATGAAGAAAGCAAGACAGAGGTCTGCAGCTCCTGCCTGGATGTTTTAAGAATATCTCTCTTTGGTTAGATTTGTTCCTAACAGCCCCTGTGAAGTGGATTTCACCAGCAAGATGGATTTTTCAGAAAAGAAAAAAAAAAAAAAAAAAGGGGAAAAAAAAGTGTTGCAACACTTTAAAGTCGTTAAATTGAATTTCTACTCCTTGACACTAAAGCAAGATCCTCAGGCAGGAGAAAAAAAGGAAAAGTAAATTAAATAAACAACAGCTGAAGGTAATCACAAGTCACGTGCAAACAGCCCTCTCTTTTTCAGAGAGTCTTTAATAATGACATTCACTCAGATTTCAGCAGGCTCTGAAAAGCATAGGAGTCTTATTAAATGCAATTGCCAGCTTTTTGCTCATCTCACTGAACACTCTTCACTTCAATGAGCTTCAGCTCTTTCCAATTAGTCAGTGCAATTTAGTATCTTCAATGCAAGTCACTGGGTTTTAATTGAGGCAAATTAGGCACAAATCAATAAAAGTCAATTCAAACTAATTGTCTTCCATACAAATCAATAGGCTTCAATTAAAATCAATGAGGGTCTCATTCACTCTGAGGACTGGCCTGTTCCCCCTCTTCAGTTGTTATGAAAGGAGACCACACATTGTTCAGTGTGGGGGTTCTTGACAAGTATCTCTCTTTTAGTGAGGGAATATAAATCATTAGAGAAAGTATGGAGAAAAAGATATGTAAGTGGGTTATCTTTTTCCCATTTTTGACTCTTCTATGGTGAATTTTCTGCAGTGAAACCTTTTCTTAAAAATTATGCAGGCATTTGAATACATGTGCAAATTTCGACATACCTGCATGAAAACTAAGCTATGCAGTCACAGAACTTAAAAAAAAAAAAAAAAAAAAAAAAAAAAAAAAAAAAAACAAAAACAAAAAAACGCAACAAACTCAAAAGAATGTATTTACTCTCATTCATAATGTTTATTTTTACCCCAGAAATTTCTCTTGATTTTAAAATATGATTGTTTCAAAATGTGAACTGTGTTTTTAGGCATGTGCTTATCTACTTAGCTTAAGTGATTGCAGCCTCCTGGGCTGTCAATCCTTGGAGAAAGAAATCTCTCAGTAAAGACCTTATTGCATTTACAACATCTATTCCAAAACAAGCCTTGCTGTTAATAGAGGGGCGACAGTATACACTATAATAATTACAGAACCATGGAGTTATGCTGGTTTTGGCTGGGGTAGAGTTCATATTCTTCATAGCAGCTCATGCAGTGCTTTATTTAGGATTTGTAACAATGATGGTTCTGGAAACAGTAATGTTTAAGTTGTGCAAACACTGTTCTGCAAAAGCTCTGCACAATCTCTGCCAGTGTTAGAGCATGCTCACATGAGCATGCTTTCAGCCTTTTCTCATAACATAGATAAATAAAAAGAATAACTGTTTTCCCTACCATTACTGCATGCAAATGTAATTTCTACAACCATATTTTTGACTTGTGTTTTTGCATCCAAAATTTTCCTTTCATAATTAGCATCCAATACTCATTAAAGACCTGTATTCTTAGGAGAATAGAAAGCAAAAAGCTTATAACAAAAGAAGTTCTTGCAGGCTTTCCCTACAGATGATTAAGCATCCTGTGTATTTAGGATATGCCTAAATCTGCAAGGCTTCTCAGAAGTCAAGAAGGCGGCAGATTGACTGGAAAACCTGGTCGAGTGGAAGATGTACCTGCCCATGGCAGGCAGGTTGGAACTAAGTGATCTTTTAGGTCCCGTCTAAAGCAAACTATTCTATGGTTCTGTGATCCTGTGGTGACTCTTGGTAAAACATGAGGCCCAAAGGATGATACTTGACACAGTTCAGGATCACTGTGGAAGTGATACTTGCCGTGGAAGGCAATGATTAGTGTCTTAAATTGTAAACAACAGAGATACTCCCTTTGTTTTAGATTACAAATTAGGTTAGGCTATTTTTTTTTGCCTTTTTTTTTTTTTTTTTTTGATACACTGACTAATATTCATTTGAAGAAGAAAATTTTTAATTGTATGAGTCATAATAGTGTAAGTCCTGGGCAGTTTTCAAAACTTGAAAATAGAATTTGAAGGTAGGTTTCAATATATAGGTACAACATGAAATATTCGTTCATTTTGGGCAGTTTAACCCAAAATCCTTTATTTTTATTTACTTTATGGATTATGTGCAAATGACATTTAGGAAACACTAAAAATATCCCTGATATCAATTAGGTGTTTGAAATAAATTAATTTAAGCAGCTTTGTTCATAAAGAATGAAAATGTCCTGACATGGCATGGAGTTGAAACAGGTTTCAAATGCAGAGACCTATCACAGTACTTGATATTGTGATTTAATAAAAAAAATAAAGTATGTATAGATAATGAAAACACAAAACCACCTTTTTTACATTGTGTGAAGATGTAGTTGGATGAGTTCTTAGGCAACAGCAAAGCAAGGAGAAGTATTAAAAGTCTTCAGTTAAGATTTGCAGTGCAGTTTGAAAAGTGTAGTTGGAGATGCTGGATTTGTGGAGTGGCTTTTGTGTGATATCAGATTGCAGTGTCGGATCAAGCTACTTATATTAGCTCATTAGAGACAAGATTATTAAAAGTTGGCTCATGTCCTAAATGGCTTTCAAGCTTGAAATAAATTAGAATGTTTTGTTTTACTCAAAGTGAAGTCACAAGTGGAAATGAGATGAAAATTTCTGCCCTAGAGCATCATAAGAACAATAAAACTGTTTCACAAATTTCTGCCCACCTGTATATCTTCAATTTCAAACAAAATACCTTGTTTTCCATTATATAAACACTTTTTTGTACTGGATTGTTCTTGCTCATGCTGTGTAGTAACAATTTCAATGTCTCTATTGGTGTCAGCAGCTTTATATGAGATTAAAATAACACCTGACTTCCTGCAGGGATCATGTTATAACCTAAGGATGCACATTTAAAATTAGTGTTCAAATTATTGTGATTTCAAGGCCTTTTAGGACAAAAAAGGTAGAAGTTCTTATTTGTTTGGAGCTTTTTATATTCTTTTATTTCTACTCTGGAGACATATTTATTGAGAAAAGAAAAGAATTGGTAGATGTTGTCTTGGCCTTTGATATATTTAATGTTCCATTATTTCAAGTGTACCCGTGGTTTATAAGAGTCTATTACTATTTTGCAATGTTTCTGTTAAAATGGATGCTCCAGTGCAAAACCTAGTGGAGTTAAACAGATGTGGAGACAATATTGTTTCTAAATATTTCTTTAATTGATGGGTAGACCGAAAGCAAAAATGAAAATAAAAAATAAGACACAAATTATACATGACTGTATATTTTGAGAATATACCTAAATTTGGAAATAACTGCTGAAGGAACAGTATAGCAAAACCAAATTAATGCTTTGTTGAAATACCATCAAAATTCATCAAATATGTGATAAGCAATTTTATATTATGTAAAAAGGGCAAAGTACCAGGAACTAACAGTTACTCAGATACCCATCCAACCTGGTTTTGAACACTTCAGGGATGGGGCATCCACAGCTTCTCTGGGCAACATGTTCCAGTGCCTCACCACTCTCACAGTAAAGAATTTCTTCCTGATATATAATTTAAAGCTACTCTGTCAGTTTGAACCAATTTCTCTCTTGTTCTGCCACTCCATGCTCTTCTAAATAGTCACTCTTCATCTTTCTCATAGACTCTCACCTGATACTGAAAGGCAACAATTAGGCCAGCCTTCTCTTCTCCTGGCTGAACAATCCAATTCTCTCAACCTTTCCTTGTAGGAGAGCTACTTCATCCCTCTAATCATCTTGGTGGCCTCCTCTGGAATCTCACAAACAGGCTGATGTCCTCTCTCTGCTGGGGCCCCTAGAGCTGAATGAAGTACTAATTGTATCCCTGTCATTTCTGCATCCATAAATCTGCCTAAAAGTCGAGAGAATGGATGGGGGTAATCTTGAAAGGGTGGAAGGTACTGTTCAACCAGGTGGAAGAATGGGAGGAGAGCACTTGTCAAATTTCACTCTTCCAGAGCAGGATGTTTCATGATACCAGCAAACATCCTCTGTACTTGCCCATTGCTTCTTTCCCATGTTTCTCTTGAGTTGCCTTGTAGTCTAATGTCTTTTGGGTGTGAGTCTGCTGGCACTTCAGACATGGGAGGAGTCTGAAGTGTAGATCTATAGCGTTTGTTTGGAATGTTAGTAGAAAAGAGATATGGGAAAAGTTGGCATATATTCTTAGAAAGAACTACCCCTCTGTTCACTGTGTCATAAAAAAAGGGAAACATTTAGAACCCAAGCTCCTGAAGGTAGGAATGGAAATAACTTGCTGAAAAAGTGAAAAGTTGCAATACTTAGAATTGGTAGAGGATTTAAAAAAGAAGGCTTTGACTAAAGACTGAAGGATCTTGCATAGAGCAAACCCATATGTTCTGATGACTTATTTCTGTTTTATTTTTCCCATGTAAGTTAGATTTGTATTATTAATAGTAAACAAATTTCTTCCTAATGTCTTAATCCCTTCAATAAATTAACTAGTTCTTTAGAGAACATCGAATTTCTGTAATGACTAAACCAAGGGAATAGGGACAATTTGGCTGAGGTGAGCATAAATATTTTTCTGGACCCGGGACATGAGACTCATACATATAACATTGCAAAGGTATCTCCTGCCCACTTTCTGAACCCAAATGCTTGCCAGGCCCTTACAAACTATAGATCTCATACTTCCAGTCTCTTTCCTTCTCATCCTTTTTGCAGCTGTTTCTGTACAAGGGGATACAAGTTATGAAGTGTGGATTACACAAAACCAGAATCTCCTCAATTAACTCATTTGGCTTCTTCCCTAAACTTTTTTGAGGTTTCAGTGGAACAAATGGGATGTTCTGGACTGCACAGCAGTCAACAGAAGATATTTGTTTGAATTCTGATTTTGGCAAACATTGTTCTGAGTGTGGCTTGGGGATGTAAATGGGGCCTGGTAAAACCAGCTCTATTTTGTTAGGGTCACCTCCAATGCTGGTAATTGAGCCAGCTCCATTTAATAGCTGTTTAATTCTCTTCCCCTTCAGTGTCACATTGAATCAAAAGTTCTCATTTTTATTTTCTTTATGCTTTATTTCAAAGCTAAATGGACTGTACATATTACTGGTCTTAATCCTTCATGGAACTAGTGCAAATTGACATTTTCCACATCCCAGGGTAAGACAAAGATTAATTAAAACCTCATGCTGGCCCATTATCCTCCTTTTTAATTTTGTTTCTAATTCCCATGAATATTAAGATAACTTTAAAATTATTCCTCTTCCAAATATGAATAAATCCAAGCATCAGACTCTCAAAAAACCACCAAAATACCTCTCAGGAGACACTCATGCATTGGTAATATGCATGACCAAGCGATGATAGGAAATTTCCCAAGACATCCAGCTCTCTAGCAAATCTCAGGCCAGTTTTGCAGAGTTCAAATAAATAAAGATGAATGCCCAAATTTCTAATAGCTCATCCAATTAAAGACTGTGAATCATGGTCATATCCATCTGAAAGGATTACTGGAAAGAAAAAAGCAATGGAGTTTTGGGGAAAGATGAATGGGAAATCACTGTTAAGACTCACAGTTTTCAGTATACTACAATTGCATGTTCTGTGGAAAGATATTCTATTATTTATTTGTGTATGTGGTTTTGTGTGTCTTCTTATCCATAATAAACAGAAATACAAGAAGTTAATTTGGAATGAAGGTTTTCACAATAAGGGTCCTCTCTCTTGAGGAGGACTGATAAAGAAATTTGGCCGTTGCTGTCTTGGACTTTTACTACTTTCATTATTGGCCATGACTTTGAGGAAAATATCTTTTGCTTTTGCTAATTATTATTATTAAAGAAATTAGACACATTAAAAAGAACAGAGAAAATTATGTATATAAATAGATGATCCACAATATTTGGGATGTTGAATTGCAAGTGTATTAAATTCAGAATTCCAAATATAATCACTCAGACATTGCTAGAAGTTTGAAGAGTTACAGATGAAATATCCTTTTCTTATCTTTAAGCATCTGACTGCACTACACAAATCTTTACTGTTTAAAGGATTTTGTGTGTTCCTAAATACTCAAGAAACAGCCCAGGGCACCATCCAGCCCCCTTTTATATCCCACCCAAGATAAGATCCCTGCTCTGGATGTGGAGATGTCTCCATTCATGACTATGGTAAGTCCAATAAGCCCCATGCTGGGGGAGGACTCAGTGTCACAGCTCTGTTTGTTTTCTACTAACCATGGGCAAATGGAGAAGATAGAGATGTGGACACTGTGATGAGGGTGGCAGAGAGCTCTAAAAGGGCACAGGTCCGTCTCTGCCACACTGTATGAGGAGGCAGGTGTTGCTCATGGGGAAGGAAAACAAGTAGAGTTCACTTTGTCCACATGCTCATACTTGTCCAGTTGCAGGAGGCAATTTCAGACTTATTGTTCTTTATGAAAAATTCAGCAGACAGCTATGAAAATCCAGAGGCAGCTATCATTTGTTATAGTTTTTTTTTTAGTTTTTTTTTTCTCTAGAAGTTTTATTTATTCACATCGTTGTCCTTTTCAATAATTCTTATTGTTCTCCTGTATTAGTCTTTCACTTGTATGAATTGTCATCTAGTTGCATTATCACATTATGCTGTTTTTAAAAGCTAAAAAATTATATAATTGGTTTAGAACAGAGAATAGAAGGTGAAATTCTGATTGTGCTCTCATGACATCTGTTGTAAAAGTATGTGCTGAACTGGATTGAATAATAAAGTTATACAAGATTTGCTGCCATATAATCATACTCTCCTGACAAAAGTCAATTTATGCATCATTTTGTAGTGTTTGAATAACTGTTTCAAAATACATTTTTGTATTAAAACCCTCTATAATCAGAAAGTCATGAGCAGGAAAAAGTCATATAAATTATTTAATACAATTTTTAATATATTTTCTGCACTGTTATAATTTCTAAAATATTGTCATTATGCTGGTTAGTTCATAGATGGAGAATAGACAATTTATTCTAGCACACGGAGCCAGCAAAACCCCTTAATCTTGATTTAATTCTGTTGCATTCTTCACAGCACATCATCACTGTGTCATTGGGGATCTTTCTAGAAATTAGTTAAGCAGTTTCATTAGGTCTTTTCAATGCAGAAGTTCCTACTGGCTTTTTCTTTTTCACATTTCTCAAAAATACCTCCCCAAAACATTAGATAAAGGTATTTTTACTTATTTTCTATCAATACTATTTTGTTTTTATTATGCAGGATATGATTTGATATGATACAATATGATCCCATTTCCCAACTGGAATGGAAAATTTCAAGCAGTCTTAAAGATCTCCTGGAGCAGTCTGGAGAACAGTCACAACTCCCTGACCTGCATATTCTGACATTCAGTTCCACCTATACGCACTGTAGGAGGTGGAACTGGGGATGCATGTGGGATCACAGGTTCTTTCTGTGTCCATGGACTCAACATTTCTTGAAGAAACTAGTTGGAAAGTCAGTGCTGTTGGAAAATCTATTGTCTTCTCGTGCAGGATTGTAGGAACTTGTGTGCCACAGAGGGAAAAGAGAGGGAATTGCATGAATAAAAATATATACTGTATCAGAAACACTGGAAATGACAAACGCAGCTTCAGGGGGAAAAAAAAATCATAAGAAATTCAAACCACAAAATCCCAATAGATGGTTCAATACCTTTTCCCTTCCTGTATAGAAATCCCTACTTTTCACTTTTTAAATTTTCAATTTCTTGGATAAAGAAACCGTTTTTCTTGTTAATGCTTTTGTAGTTCATTTTTCTTTTGTAGTAAGTACTTATCTGTATAAAATTTTAGAAATAGTGATAAAAAAGAGCAGTGTCACTCGGTTGATGCTGCTTTGAATAAAAAATGGGTTGGCAAAGAACAACAATGGTAAAATTAAAAGCACTGCTATTAATCAGCTGACCTGGCTGTTATTAACTCCAAGTCACTTGTGAACTGGATAATCTAAGCAATTATTAAAGCATGAATGTGAATTTAACTAATGCCCTCGTCCTCCACATCATTATCTTAGGCATAATCACCCTTTGGTCCTTGAATGTCTTTTTCATCTGAGTGCTGAAAATCTCAGCATGTTGTTTTCTTTAATGACTACAAGACAAAGCAAAATTCCGACCTAACATGGACTCTAGTTTTTCCAGGGATCATCTGGCGTATTAGATTTGCTATACCTTTCATTAAAAAAAATAAAAATATAAGCCAATGCATTTTGAAGTAACAATTTTGCACTGAAATATTTTAAGTCTGAAACGAGACTTGTAAGTACCTTATGTAAGCTGTGGGAAAAGAAGACTTTGCAAAGACAGAGTTATTTCATCAGAGCAGATGTTGAAGGCAAATTGGATAAATTGCCCCCTTCTACTGCCTGTCTCTTTCCACTACCTGGAGGGGGCTCCATGAGTAGCCAAAGCTCGATATCTGTGCTGAATATTGAGCCCCATCCCAGCCTTCAGGGTGGGCTGAGTGAAGAGGTAAACTCTATGTTCTCCTCCCTGAAAGTGATCCATTGTGCAAGCCAAACAAGGCACTCTTTGCAGGTTTCTCTTCCCTGTCCCTAGGATCTTGGTTTGTGAGCTTTTCATGATAGTCACTCTTCAACCATGTCTTAGTTCCTTTTATCACTATTAAAAAAAAAAATCTGTTTCACAGTTCCACTTGCCAGTAACATCCTTTCTTAACCAATTAATGTTTTCTTGAATCCTACATGGTAAGATTAATAAAGGAGCTGCCACAACTTTAGATACACAAGTAATGCTGTATAACTCAGTTTTAAAACTACTCATATCTACATACATAATTATAATGGGTTCTTGTGTGTATGTGTGTGTGTTGCTGTGACCAAACACCTTGTACATAACAACAAAGTTATATTCCTTTTAAATCTTTGTGGTAGGAATTAACTGAAATGTATGTGTTCCCATGTTGTTCAGTTAGAAAAGAAAAAGTAATAATTAAAAAAAAAAATAAAGGAAGGAAAGGGAAACAAAGGGAAGGAAAAGAAAGGAAAGGAAGGGAAGGGAAGGAAAGGGAAAGACGAAGTCCCTCACTTTTATACTTCTTGAACTAATAATAACAACCATTTGATGCAACTTGTCACATCTCTTATAATGGCATCAGTATCCCTTTTAATAAAGTTTAAAAAAATAATCTCAATGTAATTTATACATAAAGAACCAAACACAAACAAACAAAAAACCCAAACAAACAAAAAAAACACCAACCAGTTGGAATGTGTGGCTTATCCAAGGATGACAGCTCAGTAATGGGTGGGAAGAGGGCATTAATAGGCTACTTAAAATTGAAATCTTAGAATCACAGAATGGCCTAGATGGAAGGGTCTTTAAGATCATCTAGTTCCAACCCTCCAGACATGGGCAGAGACTCCTCCAACTAGACCAGAGATGGCTCAGAGCCCCATCCAAACCTTGAACACTTCCAGAGATGGTGGGCTCTGCTGAGACTTCATTTGTTGAGAGGCTTTCTTTTAGCATCCATGACTGTATTCCCCTACCTTATTTCTGCTGCCATTTGACATGTCCTAGACTTAACCACTTGGTCTCTAACACTTCCTCTGGTAGTACAGGGGTCTTCTGCAAGTCCAATGTAATATCTACATTTTTTGTACTTACCAGTTCACATCTACAAGTTCAGGCATCCTAGGGAATTTCAGGTGGTTTGTCATACCTTTATTTGACAACTGAGCTTAGTCTCTGATGAGCTGTGATTTTCCACAGACAAGTTATTCAGCTTAAAGCTATTGAATTTCTTGTTTCCTTGTGATTGTCCCCACATTTGTTATCTGTACTGAGACCCATCTAATTGAGCTGCTAATAGTGTTATAATTTAAACCTCAGCATTAGCAAATGACAAGCTATTCAGTGCACTTTTTGAATCTGGAGAATGACTCAGCTGCCTGAGGACAGGCCCTGGAAGTTTTTGAGGTAAGCTATGGCATCTCACAGAGAGACTCCACGTTGAAACAGCTGATCTCTGCTTATCAGAGTTTTGTGTCCCACGAGATGCCTATGTGTGGGCAAATGGNACTTGCTCACTCCTCTCCAGTAGGATGGGCAGAGAATTGGAAGTGCAAAAGTGAAAAACCTCAGGGGTTAAATTAAGGGCAGTTTGGTGGTTAAATCGGAATCTATGCATGCAAGCAAAAAAGCCAAGGAATTAATTCACCACTTCCCATGGACAGGCNTATATATACACTATATATATATAATTATATATAGTTACTGTATAGATATTTGTATATGAACCAATCATCTGTTGTGAATTAACCCCAACAGGGAGCTCAGCCCCACACAGCCACTTGCTCACTCCTCCCCAGTAGGATGGGCAGAGAATTGGAAGTGCAAAAGTGAAAAACCTCAGGGGTTAAATTAAGGGCAGTTTGGTGGTTAAATCGGAATCTATGCATGCAAGCAAAAAAGCCAAGGAATTAATTCACCACTTCCCATGGACAGGCAGGTGCTCAGCCATCTCCAGGAAAACAGAGCATCAACAGGTGTAACAGTGACTTGAGAAGAGAAACTCAGTAATTTCAAATGTGTCCCTCGCTCCCTCCTTCCCCTAAGCTTTATATACTGAGCATGAGGCCATACAATATGGAATATGCCTCAGATCAGTCCTGATCAGCTGTCCCAGCTGTGTCCCCTCCCAGCTTCTTGTGCATCCCCAGGCACCTTGTTGGGAGGGAAGTATGAGAATCTGAGAAGACCTTGATGTTATGAAAGCTCTACTCAGCTGTAATTAACTGCAACATCCAGTAGTAACCAACTACAGCATCCCTGTGTTATCAGCTCTGTTTTGGTCACAAATCCAAACCAGAGCATCATACGAGCTACCATGAAGAAAAGTTACCATATTCCAGCCAAAACTAGTGCACCATCCTTTAAAATTGTGTGGAGGAATGACAGAGTAGAGTACAGTTAGCACACCTACTCTGAGTTATACCAACCCCTGAAAGGATTTAATTCTTTCCATTACCTGTAACGGGATCTTACATGAATAAATTAGGGAAATATTTGATAGAGTGAACCTACCCTAGGTTGTGTATATGTACCATTTTTCCTAGTGAAGATGCAACTTTGATGGTTCTGGATCTCACTAATTTTATTTATCTAGATTCATGAGTGAAGTGGCTAGAACAGCTTGCGATGTTTCTGATTCAAAACTAATGAAATCTTGTTATAAACAGCTATTCCCCTCATTGTGTTTCAAATAGTGTAAAAATGAGGTAGAAAGTCTGCTGTCAGCATGTCATGATCTGTGTTGAATTGAATAGCCTTTAGACTGTCTTATAAAGAGAGATGATATTGTCTCTATATTATTTTTTTAATGTAATCTAATTCCTTGATTCTGGTATTGTAATTTCATCTAAAACTTAACTCCAAGGAAATTGAAATCAACATTGTCAATGGTATAGATTTTTTTTTAAAAGTCAGTTATTAAGAATTTATTTGATAGAACAAAAAGTACTTTTTTGTATTGTCAGTTTTCCTTGGGATTTATTGACTTGTACAAATATCACTTGAGCAAAAAACAAATAAGTTTCAGATTTACCAGTGGATTGGAATTTATAGCTTCTTACCATCGATCAGAGATTTAAAAGAAAAATGTAAAGTGATGAACAAGAAATCAGTGGCACAAATAGCTCCTATCACCCTAAATGATTTAGGCCAAAACACACTACCTTGGCAAAATGGAGAGCTAAGAGTGTTAACCAAACTTTTCAAAAAAACCCCACCTTCAGGCTTAGCTTACCCGTAGAAGAAACATGTAGATGTATAATCATTAACTTAAGTCTATTAAACATGGCAAGAAAGTATTTTCTACATGTTGTTATTAAACAGGCTTTGGATAAAACATGTACATTTTATAGACCAAAAAAATCAGATTTTATAAAAAGCTAGAGCTTGAAGCAAATTTTATCTTGGCCTATTGAACAAGGTATCCTTGGAAGAACAAGAACATAAGAAAAATAGAAATTTTTTTAAGAAAAGAGAAACTATTTTTGTAGAAATAGAACATATTTTATGATAAATGCAAACATTTATATATAGACTCAAAGTTATACAGGTTTTTAACAGACTGCAAATTTAAGAATTAATCAGTTTTAATACCCAAATGGTTTCAGAAGACCAGTAACTTCAAACTGTGTTTCTGTAGAATTGTTTTCTAATTCCAGTTAGAGTAGAAACCTTGTTATGGTTCAGTGGTGGTTGAGACTGTTCAAAAATTTGTTAGATGGTCTTAACTGAATATATTTGTCGTTATTCCCAAATGACAATGTTATATACCACAATTCATAGTCATTTTAAAAGTACATGTCTGATCAATCCTTGATGCTTCTGTTCACACAGCTGTCAGAGATATCAATTAGTGCTATTTGCCATGGTGTTTTCTTGTGACAGAGACCATTCCTACCAATATATGCTATTGGTAATCATTATTCAGCTTTGTTCTGTGCCTGGGACTTAAAGAGCCACTTGAGCTCTAATTCGGGCTTGTGTGATACTACTGCAATCAGGTCCTGGCAAGGCAATTGTATTTTACTTGAGCAGCATTATTACTAATAAAAATAGATGTATGCAATTGTAAAAATCCAATTTGATTTTTAATGGGGCACAAATCAGGCCGTTAGTGTCTGCAATGTAACTTCTGATCCCTGGATAGCTGTCTTTCATTTCAAAATCATGGAGAAGAAAATCCTAAATTCTTCTCTAATTAGCTTCATGTTCCTCACCATTTTTAATTTTATTTTTAATTTTCAAGAAGAATACATTTTAGATTTCATCTCATTCTTCCTATAATTATGATAAAGACCTAACATTATGGTCATATTCTTTAAATAAATATTGCCTAATTGCCTTAATTCAAGTTGCTAATGTATTTCTGAACTATTCATTTTAATAGAGGCTATTAGTGAAAAAATAACAAGCTGGGCAAAAATGTGACATTAATAACTGATGGGATGCCCATGGAAGTGGTCAAAATTTCAAACAATCATTTTTTCCAAAACTCATGATATTTGACACTTGCAACCAGAAATAAGTGAAAAGTAAACAACTATTAAAAGGAAATTGATGTGATTAAAATATGTATAATGGAAAGTAGTTCTGAAAAGATATTGGGCATTCATCTAGTCAGTTACAAGGGAATAGGGTAATCCCCTTCACCCAGGAGGATCAGTACCTCTTAAACCATGTAATTTGAAGGCTAATTTAACTTTTCTTTTAATTCATAGTTGATTTTGTATGGAGACACATACTTTAATAACAAGAAGTTAGGCATAATTTCAATCTAAAATTTAAAACAAACAAACAAACAAACAAACAAACAAACCCCACACCAATGTTCCAATTTAATTATCTTAGACTGTTTAAAAACTATAAAAATGTTTCTCTCTCCTTAAAAAAAAAAAAGATATCTTATGTTTTCTACAAGGTATATATATATATCTACAAGAAGAGCATATATTACAATAATAGCATTGATTTTTATTTTTTTTTTGATGAAGAAAATAAATCCCAAAGCATTATTTCTGAAAGTTTCCTTATTGGCCTTAATTATCTGTCTGCTTACAACTGGAATGTTTTTGTGTTTACCTAATAACCATATGAAAAAAGAAGAAGATTTAGCAGAAAAGGTGAACTTCAAATTCTCAGACAGCATCATTTGCTTTTGGTCTNATTACAATAATAGCATTGATTTTTATTTTTTTTTTGATGAAGAAAATAAATCCCAAAGCATTATTTCTGAAAGTTTCCTTATTGGCCTTAATTATCTGTCTGCTTACAACTGGAATGTTTTTGTGTTTACCTAATAACCATATGAAAAAAGAAGAAGATTTAGCAGAAAAGGTGAACTTCAAATTCTCAGACAGCATCATTTGCTTTTGGTCTCTGCTCAGGTTCCAAAAGAGGGAGAACCTCAAGCCTGGCTGGAGAGGTCATTGTGCCAGAGGCCCATGTCCCCCTTCCTTTCCTGAGGGATGCTCCAGGTCACTCAGGTCTATGAAAACATCTCCTCTGGGGCCCAGATTGTCTTTTCATCCTCTTCCAAATTAGGCCTTTTGGGAGGTATTTTCACAAAACAGTCCATTATACACAGTGATCCCTGGCAATGGTTGGTCAGCTACGAACTTCTGATCTATGGAGAAAACTTCTTTCTTTTACGTAAAAATTCTCAGAAATCACAACTCTTTTATTAGTTTTTGAAACTAAAGCACTTCCCTTTATGTTAATTCATGTGTGGCATGTATTCCATCAAATGAGCAGAGAGACCTTGGTATTTAGAAGAAAGCAAACTTACATTTCACATTTCCATGTGCAAATGTTGCAGACCTATCCTACTTGGACCATTCAGTTAAGCTTTTACTTTTAGTAGTTTGAAGATCTAAGCAACATGAACAGAGTAATGTCAAACCTTCCTGAAACATACAACTGGAAACATAAACCAAATAAAAATAAAGATGACCTAGGGGATGATGACTTAAAGAGTTAGTTCTTGTCTTTAAATGGGCCGTTGATCTTCTGCGTGAGGGTGGTTAAATCAACATTGTGGCAGGAACTTCACATAAATTCCTATCAGCTGTCAGGGTGATCAATCCAAGTGCACCTGCTTGTGACTACCAAGGTGTGCTGTCAACCTGGATATGTGGCAGTGCCTCTGTGGACTTTGCATCCCATTCTCTCTCCTTTCTTTTTACGCTACAAGTTCTTCAGACAAGTGGCAACATCTGATGGTGCATCTGCACGGAGCATCATATAATGCAAGGTTACTCCTACCACAAGAACTGATTGACTATAAATAATACACATAGAGAAGGATTGGATAAGTTAAAGAGCATTAGGACCACAGGAGATAGCTGCATCTAGATATCTAGATAACTCCTGTGGCCCTAATGTTCTTTCTCTAACTTACTTGAAGCTTAATTTAACTTTTCTTTTACTTCCTAATTGATTTTGTATGCAGACATGTACTTTAATGACCAGAAGTTAGGAATAATCCCAATCAAAAAAAAACAAAAAAAGTTCCAATTTAATTATCTCAGATTGTTGAAAAGCACTAAATCTGTTTCAGTCTCTTAAAAAAAAAATTGCTATAATATTGGAGTCTGGGTTTGATTTTTTTTTTTTTTTTAAGAAAATAAATCCCAAAATATTATTTTTGAAAGTTTACTTGTTGGCTTTGATTATCTGTGTGCTTATGACTGGGATGATTTCTAAGTATCTAGATCTAAATTTATACATATATGTATATCAAGGGACTTATGGTCAGTTAACATTCATCTTGACTAAATGACCAAAAAGACATAACAGAGGAAGGCAGCATTTTAGGACGAAAACTTATTTCTGCTTTATGATTGACACAGAATAATGGATTGATATTTCAAAATTCCTAATTTCTTTGACTTGAGTAAAATGTCAAAATATACAGTCCCCAAATTAACAAAATGGGAAGGGTGGTGTAATTTCTTGACAGAGGACAGCTCAAAAGAGACATAACTTCATAACATCTGGTTGCTTAATGAAGTCTTGCATTTCACCTAATTTTCCACCTGGGTTGACTAGGAGATATGAATCTGAATCTGATGAATACCAACCAACATCTCTGTGTCTGAGAAATGAATTTCCAAAGTCCACTGTAAGAGCTGCAGAGCAACCCAGAGCACAGGCAAGCAGCAAAAATAAAATTGGTTCAGTGCATTACACTGGCAGCAACAACACCCACCTCTGTCTGCTGTGTCTCAGATTTCACTTGAGAAATATGCAAATATAAGATTGTTAAAGCAACTGGTTGCAAAAATGTGGGATCAATAGGGGTGTTACCCTTCCTATCCTGGTTAAATTCCAGTTCAGGTAATTAATTTCCATCTGCTTTAATAATTTCATGGTTTTATTTCTTTAAACAATAAATCACTTCAACTATTTATTTGGCTTCTGAACAATGTGGCTTTGTGAGTGTTTCAACATGAACTTGTAAGCTGTCTGTATTTGAAAAAAGTTAATAGAGTTTTGTCCACATGGATGTCTTCCTAAACTTATGATAGTTTTGATAGAGAAATCTTGGTGTGTCCATGGGTGGAAATTTAAACTTACTTTAGATCTTAAAAGAAGAAGGAACTGATATGAGTTTTTCAGGAAAACACATAATTCCTTTTCACCAGCTATTGGAAATAGGGAACATTTATTCATTTTTTCTGTGTAAGGAAATGTGTATGAGAATGCCTTAATCTCTGCACTAACCACCTGGAGTGAGTTTTAGGATTCAGAAAGTAGGAATCAGGAGCTGGTTTTGTGCAGGTATAGAAAAGAAAGACTTTTGATTTTGTCATTAAGCAAATTTTGTCTAAACTGGAGGGGTAGAGTCTCATATGTTGAAACCAAGGTAGAATAGTTTTACTATCTTTTCCATAACTGCATTGATAAGAGAGGGATTTACCTTGTAATTATTTCTGGCTGCAGATACAAATCTATTTTAATTTCCTTCCTCCCAGATCTATCCTTAAGAAATTCTGATCATAGACAAAGCAACCTAGATCTCTTATTTTTTATTCTGTTATGAAACTGATAAAAGGAGAGTAATTGAAAAATATTAAATCAGAGAAAAAACAATTTGTTCACAGATTGATCATTTAGTCTTTCATCTCTTTGAACCATCATTTTTTCTGCTCCTGGTAGAGGTATAAGAATGATATTGGCACTGTCATATTAAATGATTGATATTCACACTGTAATTGGTACCTAGACATGAGACTCCAGACTCTAAAGATTTAAATTTCATTTTACATATGAGGGACACCACACCTTACTGCAAGTGTGGACCTGAATGCTGATTCTAAGTTTTTAGACAAATTTATCAATGGAAAAAAGTGAAAACCCAGAGATAAAATCACATTGTAGTGAAGTCTGTCTGTGGTAATGACCATTTTTCTACACTGGTTGCAAAGAGTTGCTAACACAAGAGGATATCTCACATAGGTCAATGTTTAGTGTCTGGTCAGAGCTGTCTGAGTCCTCACCTGCAAACAAAAGTTGTGGATAGTCAAATACCTCCATTTCAAAAATGGTTGAAGTAAATCAGAGGCATTCTTCTGTACAATAGCAATACAGTGCCTTTTGATTAAAGCTCTTTTCATGGAATATATTTCCTTTCAACCAGGAACTGGAACCGAAAAGATAATTTCAGACACTACAACAGGATTTAGGAAATTTTGGATGTTTAAAACTAAATGGCAGTCCCTTGTGGAAAGCTACTTAGGCTTGGACCACCTTCTTCAACCTAAAAGTTAACTTGACATTTCCCTCTCTACCTACAGGAACGATCAGAGGAATTCCTGCCAAATTCAAGCTTCTTTTGTGTTGCTATAGCCAC
>VXAU01001243.1:318919-339889 GCA_013399695.1 Formicarius rufipectus | reverse complement strand
AAAAAAAAAAAAAAAAAAAAAAAAAAAGACTCTTTAGTCTATTATGTTCCCTGATTTCTAAACTAAACCTCATGCTGAGTTCTTTGCAGATTTAGAGTCTATTAATTTTAATAATACCAGTTTGATTTTGTCTTTGCAAATAGTATTACTGTCAGGTGCCACTGTTTATGAATACATCCAAAGATAGGGGTAATTGTATGAACTTTCCTTTCATTTCCATCATTTTCATGCAGTATTTCATTCTCCTTTATTTTTGCCACACAGGGATGAGAAACACAGTAAAATGAGACTTGAAGGTTTTAGCTTGAGCAAAGTTGCAATAAAACCTATTTTCTGTGCCTTTGCTTTTATTTACCAAGGCCATCAACCAAGTTATTGCTATCAGATATTTTACAGTTGACATACTTAATCTCCAGACCTCCTATGTCAAACAAAATTCACTTTTCACATTATAATATAGAATTGCAATAAATGTGAAAACTAATTGGCTTGAAAGAGTGCGTTAGGAGTACACTATCAGGTCGTTAATCGGTGTATCAGTTCCTACAAATTCAAAAAATACTCTGCTGACTTGTAAAGCACATATGAATAATAAAAAGGTTGGCGATTGGGCTGCTAAGACAAAACTAGCATGCACTCTCCATCCTGACATTTAAAGAATGTGCCAAAAATTTAAAAGCTTCTCTTGTAACGGTGATATATTTATTCCATGAGGACTATCCTAGAATCTCACACTGTTGACACTTTTCTGATTGTGCCAGCTGTTTACAGGATAGAGCTTCCTCTTTATTATTCTAATCATTTTAGAGCAAATTAAGCCTGTTTGTTGCATATGAAAAATACCCTGTGTTTTATTACTGTATTCTGTGGTTTCTTTTCTTCCAGCTTTGCAGCTGATATTTGTTGGATTTTTGATAAACTTTACAAACATACTAACAGGATTAGGAGATTTTTCTGTATCTGAAGTTTTGACTTTTTCAATCTTTTCCTCTACAGTTGAATTATTTGTCAAGCATAAATGATCTGACAATTTCTGTTAACACAGAGACATGTAAATTTTTGTTATGCTGCATCTGGTTTAAAATAGAAATTAATTTATAATCCTACTACATTCTTAAAGTTTTTGCAGTCAGAAACCCAAAATGTCTTACCCTTTTTTGACAAGTTATTTTGTACATTAGAAAAAAGGCAGATGGCAGTTTTCAAGGTGCTTTAAGGTACTTTTTGCTCTTAATTTCATCATCACCATTCTTTCATATTTTTCTTTCACTAAAACCTCCATCATAGTATTTGTTTAAATAAATTTGGGGTATTTTGTGTGACTTCTAAAAAACTCTTTTGCTTAATAAATTAAAAATGGATTTTAATATGTTTTGTTATCTTCCAAGGTGTTCCAGAATTCTTAGAGGATTTTGCACTTTGAAGATAACTCTACTGGCTTCCAGAATTAGGGTCAAACAGTACTTGGTGGCCATTTTAATCCTTGTGCCTGTAAGTTTGTAGAATCATAGAATGGGTTGGGTTGAACGTGGTCTTAAAGACCATCTAATTCCAACCCCACTGTCAAGGATGGAGGCATCTTCCACTAGACCAGGTTGCTCAAAGCTCCATCCAGCCTGGCCCTGAACACTTCTAGGGATAGGGCACCCACAGCTTCTCTTGGCAACACATGCCAGAGCCACACCACCCTCACAGAGAAGAGTTTCTTCATAATATCCTATCTAACCCATGAAGTTATAATGCAAATAGTGTAAGACACCAGACCAAGATCAAAACAAAACAACTCATAAATGAGATTTTTAAGGCTATAAACCAGTTATAAACCAACTGTGCCAACCTCTGTGTGATGGCACAAGGATGTTCTCAGGGTTCTATATCCAGAAAGCGTATGCAAATGCTGGATGTGTATCATCCCTTCCTTCTCCCCAGTGTTTACAGAAATAAAATTACTTATTCACTTGAAGGTAGGAAAAATGGCATTTTGCATAGTCTGACAGATGCACAGATGGGAAAATACAGTAGTAGCATGCTGAAAAATGTACTTTTAAAGGTACAGTAGGAGAGTTTGAAGGTGAAACTGGATATCACAACTGATTGTGAGGGCATTAAGTCCTCAAGGAGATGGCTGATCATCTCTATTTCACCCACTAAACAGGCTGATTAAATGGTTTTGATCAGTCACAAATCATTATTTAATAGATGTCAATTCCAATATTAATAAGTAGTAGCCTCTGCAAGGCCCATCCAGCTCTTTCAGCACTCTTCCAAAGAAACATATTTTCCTGTTATAACTTATAACTACACTCAAAAAATTGCTACTGTTTTAGCATACTGTATTAGCATTAAAAGTATATTAATAATTGTCATGCAAAATAGTAAGATGCAGTCTGAGAGCTCAGTCTGAGGCTTGGGATGTGTCAGGGTTGTAGGAGAAAACATAGCACCAGGTCTTACGAGGTCTTCTGTAAAATATACATTATTTATGCTTTCAGACTTTCTTCCCACCATTACTAGATTGTACCTTCTTGGCACTGCAGCTGGAGTGATCACTTGGAAAGATCTAAAAGAAAAGAAAGTAGTAATTTTGCATATGGTGGACTTACTTTGACTATGTTGGAAACAGGTTCTTAAAGATAAGAGTAAGCCAAAGGAAGTAAGAATTTGTAAAGGTTCTGGAGAGAAGACTTCAGTGACTTTTTTGGGGGGAGAGGAGGGGGTGCACCAGCATATCATCTCAAAATTAGCTTGATATATTAAAAGCAAAAAAGAGTAGAAATTCAGTGTATTTACCACAGTGGTATTTATTTCCAAAGTGCATTTGTTTTATAAGATGGTAAAGTTACAAATTTGGCAAAAATCAGCAACTTCTGCATGTTGGCTTCCAATATGGTGCTGCTTAGAGGTAAACAAAGTTGTAGAGGAAGTAAAATTAGACTAGATTTTAGGGTAAGATAAAAGAGGGTAAACAGATGTTTAACTCCAGCTGGTGACTACACCCCACACAGCTGCTCACTCACTCCCCTGGGCTGGGATGGGGCAGGGAATCAGGAGGGTAAAAGTCAGAAAACACATGGGCTGAGATCAAGACAGTTTAACAGGTAAAGGAAGGAATTCATTCACCTCTTCCCATGGGCAGACAGGTGTTCAGGCATCCCCAGGACCGCAGGGCTCCACTGCATATAACTGGGACTTGGGAAGACAAATGACATCACTCCAAATGTTCCCAGTTCCTTCTTCCCCCAGCATTATATGCTGAGAGTAATGTCACATGGTCTGGGGTATCCTTTGGGTCACTTGGGGTCAGCTGTCCTGGCTATGTCCCCTCCATGGTCCTTGTGCACCCCCAAACTGCTCACTGGTGGAGTGGGGTGAGGAGCAGAAAAGGCCTTGGCTCTGTGTAAGCTCTCATCAATAATGAAAACATCCTTGTGTTATCAACGCTCTTTTCAGCACAAACACAAAACATAGTCCCATACCAGCTACTGGGAAGAAAATTAACTTCAGTTAAATTTCAGTCAAAACCAATGCAGAAGGAAAATATAATAAACCCTTTTAAAATAACACGGATTATTATAAACCCACAAGGATTGTTTTTTGGCTCACAAATACTGGTAGCTCTTTGATAAAACAGTGTTATTCCACCAGTTCTTGTTGAATCATTCACGTAACCCATTTCGTTTTCAAAGAGACAAATCTAGTAAAAACATTAAGGTTATTATTATTATTACTAGTAGTAATGGTAATTGTTATTATTATTATTCGTAGTTATTGTCATTTTTAATATTTAATTTTAATCCCAGAATTTTTCACCCTAAATCTTATTCAACTGGAAAGTCTAGGCCTGGAGGAGAAAAGCACTGGTTCAGACCCTTCAAAGTTTTGAATCTGCTCTTCCCTAGAAACAAGTAGGTGGGTAACACTGACTCTTGACTCTTCCCATATAGCCATTATATCTTGGAAAAGGGCAGAGGAATTGCACTTATGTTGGGAAGTAAATGAGAGAAAAATTCCTCTGTGATCACTGGATTTGTAAAGCATACCAGGAATAAATAATAACAGAAAGATAAAGCAAAGGACTTAGTGTTTTAATAAATAGTGTATATCAGACTATGGATTACTTTCTTCTAAACCTGAATCTATTTTTCAGCTGTAAAATTCTGTGGAGTGAGGCAGGTCATCCATCATTGAAATGCTCATTAGATGTGAAACAATTAGAGTGACTGTCACCCTGAAATAATGAGGCACTGATTGTATGCTTCTGCAGCTGAATAATGAAATAAAAGAAGAAGAAAATTGGAAAATAAAAATGGATAAAGAGAGAAGGAAATATTTCCTAGCACTAGCACAGCTCAGAGCTAGATTTTGGATTATGAGCAGGTGCTGTGGGAAAGCAAAGAATGACTTAATGTCATTGCAATCTTACTTTCATGACCTTAATGTAATGGGGAACTTATTTTTCCAAAGTATTTCTCTTTATTGCACTGCATGTTGGATCTGCAATGCAAACCTGCAGTGAAAACTGAGAATTGGAACTTCAGTGTACAAGCATAAAGATTCCTGTAGTTTCATCCACAGTACAGCCAGAGTTCTGGAAAGAACCCTTTTAAGATTACTTTTCAGATACTGATGAACTCTGACGCTCATAATTACTGATTACTATATTAACTATATATAACTAATTACTGTATTAACTATTATAACTATATTATAAACCTAATTACTTCATATGGAGGTGTCTGAGGAGCTGAGCACACTGCCCATGACAGTTGCCAACACTGCTTCTTTTCTTCCTTAAGTCCCTGCCATTCTCTGTCTTCTTCCACTTGTTTTTGTCCTCGATAAATTGTATTTTCTTTTAGTTTGTTTGGTTTTTTTTAAAATAGGTATTCCAGTATGAGGAGGACTGAAGACTTACAAATCAGGGCAATTATATTTTTTTTGTTTGAAAATACCTATTTCAATGGAATTAATGTAGTTTAGAGACTTTTAATATTAATAAAAGAAGAGTGTCTTAAAAATATCCATATCTGGTCAACCAGATGTTTTAAAGAAAATGGCATAAAAATGAGGGGAAATTTTTATTAGAGGAGGTAGATGTATAACAGTTAGTTTTAAGATTAAACAAGGATGACTGTAACATGTTATTACTCAAAATTATTCACTAAAGGAAAAGACTTGAGTAAGCAGACTGGACTCTCAGAATCATGGGATGAGTGGTGCTAGTTTAAAAATAAAACTATAAACAGTTTTACTCCTATTTAAAAGAAATTAGCTTAGAAGCAAATTCCTTGTTTTTCTCCCCTGTTGGTTCCTGAATGATGACTCCTTGATGGAAACACATTCTGACCACTCACCTGTGGTTTCATTACTGGAAGAAACATTCTCTTACGTGAGAATAAACAGATGCAACTAAGCCTGTAGCATCAGGAGCAGATGATTCAATATTTGACCTCTTATTAGGTTTTATGACATGATGTGTCCAATAAAACCACAGAACTAGATATCAGTCACTCCAGTCTTCCTAAATTTTTGGGAATATATCAATTTGTGAATGAGTATTAAAAAAATTGGGAATTTTTTTTATTTCTTTAGATGGAAAATGAAAAAAAAATAAAAAGGAAGAAAAGAGAAGAGAGATTTCATTGTTGTGAATTATGGCTGATGAAGATACTTGTAAGGAAGTACATTTATTTCAAACACATGGAGTTTAATAAGAAACATAAGTGCCTGTCTTAAGGTTGTAGATGCAACTTGCATGGTCTTGACTCTGATGATAGAAAAAGGCTCAGATTTTTTTGTTTGTTTTGTTTGCTGTACTTTGAACTGCTACAGACACACTTTTTCATGCCCTCAGTCCCACCTCTGCCCCTGGTAAGGACCCTGTTGTTGTTGGACGTATTTGCTGCCTTAGCTCTCCAGTGGGTGGTTGCTAATGTGCATTAGTGTGTTATCTACATGAAATAAAAGTCTGTAATTAAAGCAGTTTATGATTAAACTATTGATGTCATTAACACTTCTCACTTGCACTGCACTTTTATATTGCCTCAAGTCTTCATTGCAGTGTGCTGGTTGTGTTTTTCCTAAGAAAACTGATGTGGCTTTTGGCCTTTGGCCAAAAGTTTGAACTAGAAATGATGAGAACAGCTCATGACAATCACTGTGATAGTATCCCCACAACCATATATCAACACCCTAGTGGGTCCAGGAATGCAGCATGTGGCTTGTCTATTGACCAGTTACATCACTTATTTGTAGATCTTTTTTCTCTGCTGCACAAAAGAAAAAAAAAAAAGATTTTTAACACTCTCACATCTCAAAGAGGCAATTATATGACAGGTCTTTCATTCAGATAAAGGAAAGATGATATAAATACTGGTTTGATTATTCTTATCCTAATGTTCCATGGAAAAGAAAGAATGTTCTGTTTTCCAGGCTTGCTGGTCTCTCTATCCAAGAGCTTAAATAAATGGCTTATAACTATAGTGTCCTGAAATCTGTTAAAAAGAGAATGAGAAGGGGCTTATTAAAGCAGTAACTTGCTTTTTGCATGCTTCACTTGGAAAAGGTGCTCACTATCTATCCCTGCCTGGAGTTTGCAGGTACCATCCCACATCACCTGACTGGACAAGGTTTGAGCCATATCTCTAGATCTCAGTCTGCCAGGAAATGTACCTGTCAGTTAAGAACTTCCATCACTGTGAAGTGACCAGAAACACCACCAGCCAGAGAGCCTATTTTGTCCTTTAGTCATGTCATGGTTTTTCTTTTGCTTTGTTTTTCCTCATGCAAGTCTAGCATGAAAACTTTTAGTTCTGAAAAAAACAAACAAACAAAAAAAACAAACAAAGAAACCCCAAAACTTTAAATAGCAAGCTTAATTCATTTACACATTCAAAATAAAAATAACTTTAAAAATAGTTATCTGAAAGAAATTTAGGTTTCTTATTCCAAAGGGCTTCTGGTAGTCTGGTTTCATTTCCAAAGCCAGTGAGGAAGATGCTGCAGTAACTTTTGCAAAAAAATCCCGGGGCCCACACCCACCAACTATTACTGAGCCAAAAAAGAAACCCCAAACTACACAGCCCTTTTAATTTTCCATTTCCAAGGTTTCTCTTAAAGCAAAATGTTTTGATTCTTGTATGAGCTTGCATACCAATCCTGCTGTTAACGTCCAGAATTAGTTTTTGTCATCTGAAAATACTTCTTCGGGCTTCTGCTCAAAATTTCCTGTAAAACTGACTCCCAAACTCTTCTAAGATCACAATGCTTCTATATATTGAGACCAAATGACAACCCATGCCTGGCTTGTTCCATTGGGATCATTTTAAGCGGCTTTTGAATAAAGTCATGTAGGGGTCATTTCTGGTTCAAGACAACTCTAAGCTGATAATTGCTAGAACTGGGGATGGTATGTCTGATGAAAGCTTAGTGTGCTTGTGACTTTCCTCAAGTGTCTGATACTGATAAATGGTGAAAGAAAAACATCTAACTTAGACTGACTAATAGTTTAACTTGTTGATAATGTTTAAGGTTTTTTAAATTATTATTTGAAATGATGATATAATAAAAAATAAAATCCTATTTTTTTATGAATTCAAGTGATAATTACTTCCCTCCACTCCTGTCATATGTTTTGCAGCATCTTTTGTTCAATATCAGGGTTCAATTATAATTTTATAAAGTATTTCTCTCAGTTTTGAATTGAAATTATTTAAAATGGCATTAGGAGAGGTTCAGACTTGATATTAGGAAACAATTCTTTACTGAGAGGTCAGGTCAAAAACTGGGACAGGATTTCTAGAGAGGTGATTGACGTCCCTTCCATGTCACGGTTAAAGAGGCATTTGGGCAATGTGCTTAACAACATAATTTTTGGTCAGCCCTGAATTGATCAGTCAGCTGGACTAGAAGACTGTTCATTTCCAATGAACTATTCTATTCTATTTTCTATTCTATTCTATTCTATTCTATTCTATTCTATTTTATTCTATTCTATTCTATTCTTTGGTGTTCTTTTTTTCCTCCACATTAACTGTCGAGATACATCTGAACAAATACAAAAGCAAAACATGTCAAGATAGTAATTCTGAACAGTATTAATTGCCATTTCAAGTGTTTTTCAACCATTTTGAAAGAGGATATTCCATTTCTGAAATGCCATGTTCTCAGGTAAAATAACTTCTGTCTTTGGTTCAGTCTCAGTTTATGTGTTGATGATAGGAATGTTAATGCAATAATTTACAGTTGCATTATCTTTATGGCTGTACATTATAATAACTTAATGGAGCAGAAATTCACTGCGGATGGACAGATAAAGACTGCCTGTGACAATTAGAGAGAGGGGAAGCGGAATGTCTTTGAGTAGAGAATGTACTGCACTGGAAGGTAGATTGGTTCTGAATATTAATATAAGTAGTGGATGTTTTAATGCATATTTCTTTTGATGTTTCACACATGACTTTGCACAGCCACATGTCAGGTAAAGAGAGTATGAGAGTAGAAATCTAATGAGTAGTTCTCTTATTACTAGAGGACCCAGACAGTTATTGGTGACCATTTTTCTTACATTCAGGAAGACATCAGAATTTTTCCCTTTTTTTGTTTGTTTTCTTCTTGCCCCCACCTCCCCTTCCCCCTCCCCTCTCCCACCAAGTGAGACACTGGATCTTTAGCTTCTGCCAAAGCATTCAAAGGATGGGCAGGTGCAACATCAATTTAATATCAAGTCTGCCAGGATGATGCTGTAAAGACTGGACAGGTATTTCTCTCAGTTTTTGGAAGAGCCATGTCAGCAACAAAAGGAAGGGAATATGATGAAACAAAGATTGTAAATCATTTGAATAGAATAAATTGTGGTGGAAGACAAAATGGAAGAAAAATATCATAAAAACTCTGTTAGAGTGGCACCTACAAACCTCAGCTACATGACTGAGCTTGTTAGATACAGAGATGTACCTGAAGACAATCTTTAGAGAGGGTGGTAGATCAAGAAAGGCCAAAAAGTTAAGCAACTTCCACAAAATCAGAAATGTAATAAAAAATGCTTTTGATAGGCGAGATAGGACACATTTAATTTGTGGTATTATAGAAATCAAACAGAAAAGAGAACTTAGGTTTCTGAATTTCTCTCTCACATTCCCCTAATTTATATCTTCATGTATTAATTATTATGTATAAAACAGTCTATATATTTAGTTTGATCAAGTCATGATTTCCTAAGAATTCAAGACTTTCTCAAAACTCTAACATACTTCCTTATATTTATGCCAGCAGCAAAATCAAATATTTGTACAATATATTCACCCTGATATATCTTTGTAATAAATATATCATAGGACCTGTGTTAGTCACCTTGAGAAGTTCATGTAATTCCCACTGACACTGTTTTTCAGCATGAATTTATATTCCTTAATCACCAGATATTGACTCTAATATCTCTTAGATTGTTTATTAATTGAAGAAGGATAAATTGTCATGGGAGATGTATGAGGTGATTTGATTGACTTATGGGAAGGGATGGGTTGTTCAAAAGACAAAAAATCACGTGTTATGGTATTCTGATATATGCCCAGTTTGCATAACTTATGATATTTCCTCTTACAGATCAACAATACTAAGCTGTATGTTGAGATTAAGAGAGTATTCATACACTCTGAGTTTACTAAAGAACAATTGTCCTATTTGTATGAACAAATATTTTGATGATTTAAAGAATAAAAAAAATTAGGAATTAATAAACATCAATGTAATTTCACTGCTGAATTGATAACTTATAGAAAAATGAATAATTGTAATAAAGAGTTGTCTTTCCATTGGCAGATCTCAGCAATTATTTCTGTGGTTAAAGAAAACTCACATATGAATTGTGGGTCAGAGGAACAAGTGGGTCAGAGGTCCAAGAAACATGAAGAGCTGGCTGTCAGGGACTTTGGATGAAAGACTCTCTGAATTACCTTATAACGAGTGAATGTGACAAAGCTGTGCTCTTTCTAACTGTGGGAAACGATTAGATTTAGCCAGTAGGTACAGAGGAAAAATCATATCTCAGACTTTGTTCCTGAAGTTTACTGCACAAGCCAGAGTGCAAACATCATCAAGAAGATGGATAACAAATGGCTAACCAGTTTCCTGGGACACCAAAAACCTAAGAAAGCTGAGAGATCTAAAGGTATTATGTGAGATTTTGAAATGAAGCAGAAAACGAGAAACAATCACTTCTGGGACTTGAAGGTCTAGGTTAGATCTTCTGTAGAAAACCTTTCCCCTGCTCTTGGTACTGAGAAAAAAGAAACTTATTACAAGGGGAACAAAAAACCTCCTAGGAACCAGATTTATTTTTAGTGCAATTTTTCTAATCCAGAAAAGTTGTCACCATATCAGTGACAACTTTCATCTTCTTGCCAAAAGGATGGGGTATTCATATAATATAAGACCCTACATGTATAAGAAAGTTTATTTAGGTTTAGAATTGGTCTTGTAGCAGTTTCTGGACTCTTTAGATAACTCTGGACATATTTAGATGATGTTATTTATTAGCAGAAATAAGACTCAAATATATAGTGACAAAGTTATTGCTAAATAACAATATCTCTTTCCTGTCACTGAAGGCATAAAATATTCTCTCTCTCAGGACAGGCTCAAGAAGCAGAAGGGACTGAACTAAATTCTGTCATCTCATTCTGGGAGGATTTTTGTGGCACAGGAAGGCAGTTTTTGTAGACAGTTGTTTTTTTCAGAGGAACTGCAGTTGTAGTAGAGCAATATTTTGGGGAATGTTAGGGGATGCTGCACACACTCATGCTTGTACACATCCACACAGTCACTCTCCTTAGAAATACAACTTAGGAAATTAAAATTCAGTGGAGAAAAGTAAAATGCATCTAGGTTATATAAACAACAGCCACAATTAATATAAGCATTGGTTTACTGCTGGTAGCTGATAAATAGACTCTTTCTCACCTCTAGTGCTAAACGGAAGGATGCAAAGGGACAACCTGAGACCTGAAGTGAGTGATTCTGTTCACTTCCAGTTTTCTGATGACACCAGAAAACTGTTGTTCATTTCCTTCATAGGTATTGAAAAAATTAACAATCCATTGCAATATTTCGTTAAGTGAATTCTATAAGTAGTCCTAAATTTTGTCACATTTCCAGTAGGTCATAAAAGCAGAGTACAAAAGTATAAAGTGAAGAATGAAAATTAGCTTTATGCAGGGATTGGTTGTTTCAGGGTAGAATTTATTAATACTTCTTGTATGATACTAAGCCCCAACTTGTCTTGAGGCTCAGCTATGCAAAGTGCTTAAATTCATGGCAATAAACAATCCATTTCTGCTGTTAAACAAAACTATTGAAAATATCACTCTGTGGTGGCTGACTGGAATAGGGAATTTGGGGATAGGTTCCATTTTATCTGTTTGTTCCTTATAAAATATATCTATCTACAGCTGAGTTGGATGTTCAGGCTTCCACTATGTTCAATGTATCCTAATCAATACAATCAATAGAGTTTAATGAGATTAATTTGGACAAATGTGTTTATTTTAGGATGAGATAAACTTCTCAGACTTCAGTCCTGTCGAGTTTATTGACTAGTCCCCCACAGACTTGAAAAAGAATCTCAGAGTAATTTGGTCAGGCATTTCAACATCGAAGAAATCCATGGGTAGTTAAATGAACCCTGGAGTTGGTGGTGCTCATAATCACAGAGCACACAATCTTTAGCACGTAGGTCTTCTGAATTACAAAGTAAAGACTTCTCCTTTTGAATTATGCTAGTTCTGGCATGATAAATCGTTGGCAGGAGAAAAAAAAAAAAAGAAAAAAAGAAAAAGAAATTCTGTATCAACAAAATTGGGATATTTGAAAAAGAAAGGAAGAAATATTTTCATGACAAAACTTGAAGGTATAGGCATCTTACCTCCTACAGAAATATACAATGTCCATGCGGATTTCCTGAGAAGTAATCAACCTTGACTTGTGTATAAATTGAACACTTCTTGGAATACAAAATATGCAACGTGTTGCCACAGGCTAGTCCTTCCTACTTCCAGCAGGCACTGCTATTTTGTTTCAGGGAAAATAGAAATGACTCTGAGCAGTCTGTGCTGAGCACAAGATGGAAATAAGGTTTTTCCAGGGTTATATTGCCAAGATAAAATCTGCACTTGGTCTCTGAAATTTCTTGGGAAAGGATGTCAAAATTTAAGTCACAAAAAGATCCTTTTTCTGCTTATTTTTTGTTATTTATTTTAATCTCTCTCCATTCTACCTGCCTCTTACAAGAAACACTTGTTCTCCCTGCATTTCTTTCATGTTATTATATGTCAGTTATCCCTTCTTCCAGCTGAAGACTCAGTCTCCTTAACGTCTCCTGGCATCAAAATCATTCTGCAATTTTGATCATGTGTTGTCTTTATTGATATATATAGTATAAATATATGTATATATATTTACAGTTTCATTGTATTCTTTGCAATAAACTAACTACTTCTGTCCTACAAGAGCTTTTCAAATACCCAATTCACTAACTGGCAACAAACTGAAGGATAAGAATTTCTTTAGAAACTGATTCCACAATTCCTAACAGAGTCCAACTTGTGGCAAAGAGCAGTGACTTGGAGGTTCACAGATTTCCAAGTCAGATGGATCTGAGCAGGATCTGATCTCTTCCCTCCCAGAAACACACCTGAGCAGAGATTGCTTTCCCAGTTCCTCCTCTGTGGCATTCAGCTCTCATAGACCTGGAACACGTTGGAAAAGCTGCCCAAACCTCTATCAGAGGATACTTTCAGATCAGCTCTCAAATAAGGATTAACTTCTCCAGGTACAGGAAAGAGTAGAGTTACAGGGTTTCCTTGATTTACTCTTAGCACAAGAACTCCAATTCCTCTTGAGTCTGCCAAACAAATGAGAAAAATCAATGCATGGGTTTCCCTTTTCAGATCATCCCAGGATTTGTTCAGTGTGACTGGTTAAAAATGCATCCTTTGATGTGTTTGTCCTATTCTGGACAACTCTTTATTTTCCAAAACTTACTTTGTTTCTTCAGGTTAGGACACTAAAATATTTTCATACACCATTTGCTATCCCTCAGCTCCTCGGCTCTCTTTTGAACTTTTATATTTCTGATTTGTCATAGAAAAGTTGCTGAAAATAATGTTATATTTGTTAGAAACTTTGAATTTTGCTGTCCCATCCATGTAGAATGTGACACAGGTGGGCCCTGCTCCAGGATTTGTTGTCTCCTTCACTTAAAAAATGAAGGGTTCATCTCCTGCATATAGCATTAACCGTAACTGTCACACTATCAGTTAAGTTGAAATATTTATTCTGAGTTTTATAAGAAAGATGGAAAATGTAAAGCAAACATGGAAGCTTAACTTCTAAAATACCAGTCTCCTGTTGTGAGTTTCAAGCAATTTAGAATGAGTTTATTGAGAGAACATCCATTCAAACAGAGAGAATTTTAAAGATGTGGCCTTTTGCATGAAACAAAAGTGTAAAGAATTAATAATAATTATATAATTAGGAAAAAAAAAAATCACTCTTTTTCTTCTCAACATAACTTTCAATAGTTACTTCAGTGTGAAAACTCCTCCTGAAGGTGTTTAATTCTTTATTAATTCCATAAAACTTGTTTCGTATGTATGTCATATCCAACACCTCAACATACACACACATGATTATACCACAGTCATTTGTAAGAAAACTCCACTGAGCCAGCCCCGCCCCCCCCTCTTGGCTACTCAGCTGTCTGTTTTCCTGCCTTCTTTTGTGATTTCTTCAGAGGACCTGNCTGCCTCTTACAAGAAACACTTGTTCTCCCTGCATTTCTTTCATGTTATTATATGTCAGTTATCCCTTCTTCCAGCTGAAGACTCAGTCTCCTTAACGTCTCCTGGCATCAAAATCATTCTGCAATTTTGATCATGTGTTGTCTTTATTGATATATATAGTATAAATATATGTATATATATTTACAGTTTCATTGTATTCTTTGCAATAAACTAACTACTTCTGTCCTACAAGAGCTTTTCAAATACCCAATTCACTAACTGGCAACAAACTGAAGGATAAGAATTTCTTTAGAAACTGATTCCACAATTCCTAACAGAGTCCAACTTGTGGCAAAGAGCAGTGACTTGGAGGTTCACAGATTTCCAAGTCAGATGGATCTGAGCAGGATCTGATCTCTTCCCTCCCAGAAACACACCTGAGCAGAGATTGCTTTCCCAGTTCCTCCTCTGTGGCATTCAGCTCTCATAGACCTGGAACACGTTGGAAAAGCTGCCCAAACCTCTATCAGAGGATACTTTCAGATCAGCTCTCAAATAAGGATTAACTTCTCCAGGTACAGGAAAGAGTAGAGTTACAGGGTTTCCTTGATTTACTCTTAGCACAAGAACTCCAATTCCTCTTGAGTCTGCCAAACAAATGAGAAAAATCAATGCATGGGTTTCCCTTTTCAGATCATCCCAGGATTTGTTCAGTGTGACTGGTTAAAAATGCATCCTTTGATGTGTTTGTCCTATTCTGGACAACTCTTTATTTTCCAAAACTTACGTTGTTTCTTCAGGTTAGGACACTAAAATATTTTCATACACCATTTGCTATCCCTCAACTCCTCGGCTCTCTTTTGAACTTTTATATTTCTGATTTGTCATAGAAAAGTTGCTGGAAATAATGTTATATTTGTTAGAAACTTTGAATTTTGCTGTCCCATCCATGTAGAATGTGACACAGGTGGGCCCTGCTCCAGGATTTGTTGTCTCCTTCACTTAAAAAATGAAGGGTTCATCTCCTGCATATAGCATTAACCGTAACTGTCACACTATCAGTTAAGTTGAAATATTTATTCTGAGTTTTATAAGAAAGATGGAAAATGTAAAGCAAACATGGAAGCTTAACTTCTAAAATACCAGTCTCCTGTTGTGAGTTTCAAGCAATTTAGAATGAGTTTATTGAGAGAACATCCATTCAAACAGAGAGAATTTTAAAGATGTGGCCTTTTGCATGAAACAAAAGTGTAAAGAATTAATAATAATTATATAATTAGGAAAAAAAAAAAACACTCTTTTTCTTCTCAACATAATTTTCAATAGTTACTTCAGTGTGAAAACTCCTCCTGAAGGTGTTTAATTCTTTATTAATTCCATAAAACTTGTTTCGTATGTATGTCATATCCAACACCTCAACATACACACACATGATTATACCACAGTCATTTGTAAGAAAACTCCACTGAGCCAGCCCCGCCCCCCCCTCTTGGCTACTCAGCTGTCTGTTTTCCTGCCTTCTTTTGTGATTTCTTCAGAGGACCTGGGGTCAATTCCTCAAGACCTTCTCTTGAGTGGCTGCCTTGCTGTGTGTGCTCTCAGGCTCATGGTATAAGTTTTGGTGCTGCTCTGTGCGGGGTCAAGAGTTGGACTTGATGGTCCTTGTGGGTCCCTTCCAGCTCAGAATATTCAATATTCTATGAATCTAGGAAGTACCATGCAAGACTGACCTTGATGGAAAGAGACACTATACTTTCCTTTGAGAGAACATAATCGTGTCATTAAACTATTCGGAAGCCATTTCTCCAGACTTAGTTTGACACTGTGTCTGTTCATTTGCCTCTCCTTTAGTATTTCTGCATTATAATTGCCATAGCTAACAATAAGCAATTGGTAGACAAAACCCTTCCTCTGACATTGAAATCTGAAGCAAGGAGACAATAGCAGTGAGCAGCAATTACAAGCTTTCCCTCTTTTCCCTGAATTTTATTTATGTTTCTACCTTGAAGTATCTTAACTGTCCATCTGCCAATTTCATAAAAGCTAACATCATCTGCTTAAGTGAGACACACTCTCAGTCTTTGCTGGGAAGAGTGGTTAGAAAACATACCAAAAATAAAAAGGAGCAGGGGATGGATTGCCATCCTAGCATACATTTTCAGCTCTCATTTATGGCCCTTCTTGATCCATCTTTGGTTTGGGGGAGGGAAATTGGTGTAGCACTGCTTTAAAAGCCTTAACCTTTGGAATTAAAACGAGTTCTCAGCACAAACTGAGCAATAAAAAAGCAATCATATCACCAGGCTTCTGGCCCTTATTATTTTAACATCAGTGTTATGGGCTTTAAAAGCTTGAGACCTGCTGGGAAAGTTAAATACACATGTTCCATTTAAAACTGACCAGCATTTAAATACACAGACACCTGCCACGACAAGCAGTCAAGGGATTGCTCTTTCATTTTATAAATGGAATAAAACTGCTCAGTAGAATGGCATGACATCTGTGTGGATATTTGTTTCGTTGCTACTGGTGTGCTTAAAGTGAGGGATTTAGGGTATTAGTCTCAGGCAGCATACTGCAAGCTCCACTTCCCCACAGCGACTTCTCTATTCAGTGCAAGATTTAAGTAGTTGAACAGAGTGATCCTTTTGTCTAGCATAAAATAAAGAAATGTGTAAGGGTGAGGTGGCTTGTCTTCTTATTTTCCCTTCCTGCAAGAAAACTATTTAAGTTTGCCAGCAGCAGGAGCTCTGTAATGCATGCACCCTTGTGATGCTGGCACTAAGGTTGGTGAGGGGAGAGAAGGAGATGGTTTTGTTCACTGGGCAAATGAAACAAAACCTGTGCTCATCCGAGAGTTTGAAAAGAAAAAAGCTTGCCTCTAATTAATTTTGGAATGGCTTAATCCTGTTTAATATTCATATTCCAGTTAATTTTGAGCTGAAAACATGCATTGCATTGAAACAAGTAAATACTTTGAAAGTACCAGAACTAAATATTCACAATTTTCAGATATTTCCATAACTTCCATGTCCTCCCCACTCTGTTCCCTGTGGCTTGAATTCCAGCATAGTTTCAGCTTTCCCAAGTGTGCTAGGAATGAAGAGATGTTGAACTTATTATACACTGAAAGTATTTTGCTCCAAGCAAACAGAAATAGAATAATGCAGATTATTGCCACCTGTGAGAATTATTATGAAAATCACTTTTTGTCCTTTACCATTTTTTCCCCCCAGTGCATTCTTTCCCCTCTGCTCATGCAAAGCCATCACTGTGCATATATTTTAGGAGTGGTACTTGGTGTTTTGTGCAACATTCCTCATTTCAGTATCTTGATGTTAGCTCTTCCTTCTCTTTCCTCTATTATTGACAGTTATTTATGTTGGAGATGAAAAACAACGACAATGAAGGAAAAGAGTCATTTGCACTGAAGGACTGAGATTTGCTTTTAATTATCCTACATGAAAAATTTGTCCATGCCTCATTTCTGACCCTCTGTAAAAGGTATTGCCTATATTGATTTGCAAAGTAATAAAACCATTAAAGCCAGTTTGGGTGATATTTTTCCCCACTGCTTGCCTTCTTTTTCCACTCTAATAAAAGAATCATCTGTAAAAAGACCATCTTCGAATTGCTGCCAAAATCCCAAGGTGAAAAACCCAGACTTCTTTGTTGTATGTTACTGTTAAGGTAATTTAAAGAAGCACAAATCACAGAGAGTTAATCAATCCTGTGTCTTTAAACACAATTTTGTATCCTTGGAGGATTGTATATTAGAAATGTGAGGATAAGTGATTGTGCTTCATTTTGATGCTGCTTGACAACATTTTTTATGTCATAAAAGCAAAACAGCACTTCTTTATACCCCATGGATCCTTTTCAAGAGTGTAGCTCTGTACATTGACTTTTATCTTGTAGAAAGGAATATGTAGAATGTATATTAAAAATGAATTCCAGAACTGTCTGGCAAAGACAAAGAATTGAAACTGGGAGAAAGATTTTAGGAAAAATACCACTCTCTATTATGTACATACTTGCCCATTACTTCAGTATCTGATCATCCCTCGAGATTAATATTTTAATACTCCTTTGAAGGATTATTTAAGAGACAGGGAACTAAGAAAAACACAAAGGCTTGATTTCATTACAGAGTTAGTCAGTGAGAGCTATGTCTGTGCATGAATACGTGGCACCACACTGTCCCCTACTAACACTGCTAGAACTTTCTGGCACTTTTCCATTCCCTGAGTCCCCTGGGAGTCTGTCACAGAAATGTGAGATGAGATGGCATCAGACTCTCTTGGTTGCTGGTGATGCCCTGGAGGACCATCCCTTTCTGAACATTTTTACCTGTTTCCTCAGTAAGAAAACTTGAATGGATGCAAAAATAATTCTCTAGCTCGTAATTGTGTCAGAATACAAGTTACAAGAACCACTGAAGCTACGGAAGCTACAGAAGAGTTAAGAGCATCCAACAAGTGTGCAGGTAAACCCTGAAGTAGAGTAGGCACCAGGTGGCTTTCTGGAGCAAAGAAAGTCAATGGAAGAGCAAAAGTGTCAACAGAGCACAGCAGGAAAACACCTTATTTCGTATCTTTCCTGTCCATTTTCCCCATAGATGTTCTCACTTCTGATACATGGGGTTTTTTTCAAGGTTCATCCTTGTTTTGATAACTGACAGAAATCATGAAAAAAATATAGCATCACTCTGGGGGTGGTTTTTTGTGGTTTTTTTTTTTTTTTGCTATTAGATTTTATTGAATACACAGCAAGTGTTTTTGATTACGTTTTTTTTGCTCATCTGGGAGTAAGATATCCTAGAAATACAGTGAAAAAGTTTTGCTTCTTAGATTTTCTGGCTAGAGTTTATTGATGTCAGAATTCTAAATGGAAGCTTCAAAATCCCTTTGGAAGCTTCTTTAGGTGCGAACTTGCAAATACTGTGAAAGTATTTTTTCTTTTCTACACAAAATAGGAGAAAAATAGTATCAATAAAAGTAATTAGAACACACATCTAATGTTTTCTGGGACATGTTTGCATGTAAACATGTTCATTGATACCGACTTGAAGTATACATCCATTCATATTACAGCTCAAAAATGTAGTGATAGTTATTGATCAGTTTCTGTACAGGGTCTAAATGGAGTGGAGGTAACTTTTCCCATAGCAGCCTCACAATTCTGTGCTGTTTATTCTTAGCTAGAAAGGTGTAGATGACACAGCAGTGTTTTGGCTACTGTTGAGCTGCACTGGAAGAGCATCAAGGCTTTCTCCAACCCCAATCTACATCCAAAGACTTGTAGGCTGGGAGTGAGCTGTAGGTTAGGAGGGGACATGGCCAGGACATCAAACCCAAACTAGCCAAACTAGCCAAAGTGTTATGCCATACCATATGTCACTGTGCTCAGCAATCAAAGCTAAGAGAAAGGAGGGGGATGAAGGACAGCACTCATTACTAAGGTGTTTGTCTTCTGAATTTACCACTATGTGTACTAAGGCTCTATTTCCCAGAAACTATCTGGACATTGCCTTCTGAGGACAAGTAGAATAATTTTTCCCCCCTTCGTTTGCATGCATGACCTTTTCTTTATTAAACCCACAATTATTTTTTGCATTAGTTTATCCATTGATCCCACTGAGGAGAGGGACTACTTGAGGGCCAGTCATAGTCAGCCTACCACAATCCCAGATGAAACAGGAACATAAACTTATCATTCCATATCTGCCTAGTTTTAGACACTTAAGAAGCTGAAATGAGGCAAGTGGAAAGAAATTCCTAGCATGCCTAACTCATCTACAAAAGCCTCTTGAATTCTAGACAGCCAGCAGAGAATTGCATGTAAAGCCTTGTCAGTTCCTGGTGTCCCATAACACTATCATTAGCTGTTCAAGGCAGACTGACTGTGATATGTGCCACTTACACTGCCTTAACACCAGCCAAACTGTTTTGTGGTCTCTTTGAATCTTATCTGGGATGTACTACCAAATGATAAGTCAGTTTATGACCCACAGTCAAACGCCTCATGCCTGATTCCACAGACTGGGTTTACAAGAGACAGTGAGGGATCCAACATGTTCAACAAATTGGCTTTTTGAGCCCATGTTCACATAGCCTCAATTCTCTATTTACTATGTCTAGGACTTAATAAAGAGTCTCTTCAGAGTCTAGAGGACCATGCATTTGGGTGTCACCATCTCCATTTATACCAGCACACACCACGACAAAACCTGAACACCAATCATGACTGTCCCTGTCATTAAATATTCAAGTGTACGTATATGTGTGGTGAAAAATACACTCACAGGATATTCTATATTAATAAAGAAGTAAATCCAGGCTTCAGAAGCTTCTAGATGAAATCTTCTCTTGAAATATTTCTTCTGAATTTGCTTCTGAATATATGCCTGTCACAGTTTCATACTTTAAAATTTTTTGTTCCTGATCAGCTGGCAATGAAAACTCTTTTAATTGTGCAGTTGTTTTTTCTGTTCTACCAGCCTGTAGAAAATTTATTTCAACAAGACCTTTTATCCTTTGGGTCTGCCTTCTCTGAAGGTGTTCTGAGTACATGGCCTTCCCCTCCTGTCTCTATCCCCACTCTTTGTTTATAAATCAAAAGGAAGATTTTTCTCAGCATCTTTCTAGTGCATATTTTTTTCTCATAGCTCATTTGTTTCTCCAATGTACACTGTAGTCATAGACAGGCAGAATGGATTGTAATGTAATGCAGTGAGGACTAGCTAATTGCTTCCTTGTGGAGGGCTGAGGGATTTTTCAACATAACCCACAACAGGGCAAGGTAAAGTTGCTCTTGTACTTCTGTGTGAATATATACCCTATGCTTCATAAAATGAGTACAAAAACTGTTATCTGAGAAGAGAAAGTGTAACAGTCCAAAAAAATGGAAAAAAAAAAAAAAAAGAAAAAAAAAGGCAGAAGCAGAATTTGCAGGACTGATCCAAAGCCACAGAGATTAATGAAAAGACTTCTGTGTGCATTGGATCAGGCTGGAACCTACTGAATAGCTGTGAGGTATATTTAATGCTGCCAGCACAGCTGCAAGAAGAACACACACAAAAAAAGTAAATAATGGAGAGGGTATTTTCAGCGTGGCATCTGGGTCTTTTGACTGCCATTTTGAACAGGAGGTGGGAGGAGTCGTGCAAAATACGATAGTAATTGGCTTCTTC
>VXAU01001243.1:293010-318826 GCA_013399695.1 Formicarius rufipectus | reverse complement strand
TTTTTTTAATTTAATTTTTTAGTTTGTTTTGTTTTGGTTTGGTTTTGGTTTTGGTTTTTTGTTTGTTTTTTTTGTTTGTTTGTTTTTTTTTGTTTGTTTGTTTGTTTTCATTTCCAACCAAATGAATGCAAATGGCATCCATAATAGAACTTGGGACCTCCAGCTCTAGAAACAGAAGTTGTCTTCTGAAAAACAAAGCAGCACCTCTTAGTTTAGCACAATAAAATAATGTGCTCATGAGAGTAGCTTTTATATCCCGTCATGAAGACGATGTCAAATTAGTAAAGATCAGTATCAAGTTGAATCCAGCTCACCTGGAGATGCAAATTTTTCAGCTCAGATTCCATTACAAAAACTAAACTCAAATGTATTTAGTCCCTAGTGAAACTAGAGCAGGAACTTGGTCAAAAAGGCACAATGTTGGTGTTTGCTCATTAGTTGACAGATTCTTCTAAGAGCCTTCATTTAAAGAAATATAAAATAACTAATCATAAAGAAAAAAAAACAGCTTACAATACAGTCAATTCTTATACATCTCCTTTTCAGTTACATATGTCTCAAAAAGCAACAATAGATTTCTAGAGCCTAAAATTTGATTGAATTAAAGATTTAAATTTAGATTGAAATGGGCAATACTACTAATTGAATTTCAAAATTTAGGAGGAAACGTCTTTCTGTCAGAGGCACTGTAGGCAACAACTTCTCTAATATGTAAATATATTTTAATTGGTTTAGTGCTGCTTTAACTTAAACTGTTTTTATAAGTGAATGTGTGCTTTCGAATCTGTTTTGGATGATTGCTTTCCTTCTTTCAAATGATTCCCTAAAGGGTACACATCAGCATTACTATCATCATACTTTTAGTTGGCAGTGTTAAAAACTCAATGGAAATCTAAGCTCTTCAAGCAGGGAATTAACTCATGATACATGTTTGTATTTGATCTCTACAGGACCCCCTTGGTGCTAGAGTGATTAAGCATGAAGACAAAAGGTCTGGAATACCACCAAAGTGGCATTCCAGCATCCTTGCCTTGCACACGGTGTCTCAAAAATGAAGATTTATCATAAGGGACTAAAAGTTATCTCCACTCCTGTTTTCTGCATGGACTACAAATTGCCCTGCCAGCTGGGTTTTTAGAAACATGTGAAAGCTAATACAAAAATCAGGCTATTTTAAAAACATTACTTAACATGATGTACAGAAGAGGAGAAAAAAATACTCGCACACTATTCTGTTATTTCAAACTTCATTAATAATGTCATTTAGCACATTTTTATAGAAAAAAACCAACACCCACTAAACTGTTGTTTTTTGTCTGCTGGAATAAATTGCTTGACATAGGACTACATTGTTTCTAGATATTATTAATTCTGTCTTTTTTTTTGGATGACTGTACCAATTCATTGATTATGCACATAAAGCATCAGCTCGAAAAAGGTTTTATTTTGCAGTGGACGATTTCTGGGGTTTTTTTCTGCTTCAATATGTGAACACTTGCATAACTTAAATCAAACACCTTATCAATCCATACTTACTTCTGCTCTATTATCATACAATCATAGAAAGGTTTGGGTTGGAAGGAACCCTTGAGATCATCTAGTTACACCCTACCTTGCCATGTACAGAGGCACCTTTCATTAGACCAGGTTCCTCAGAGCTCCATCTAGCCTGGTCTTGAACATTTCCAGGGATGGGATTTCCACAGCCTCTCTGAGTAATCTGTTCCAGTGCCTCACCACTCTCATGGAAAATAATTTCTTCTTAATATCAAATTTAAACCTACCTTCTTTCAGTTTGAAACCATTCCCCCTTATCCTATCACTACACATGCTTGTAAAAAGTCCCTCTCCATCTTTCTTGTTGGCTCCCTTCAGGTATTGGAAGGCCACAACCTGGCCCTGAAGACTTCTCATTTCTAGGCTGAACAATCTCAATTCTCTCAGCCTTTCCTCATAACAGGGGTGCTCCACCCCTCTAACCATCTTGGTGGCATTCTCTGAACTTGCTCCAACAGGTCCATTTCCTTCCTATGCTGGGGACCCCAGAGTTGGATGCAGCACTGCAGGTGGGGTGTCACCAGAGGCAGAATTGCCACCCTTGACCTGCTGCCTGTGCTGATTTTGATGCAGCCCAGGACATGCCTGACTTTCTGGGCTGCAAGTTCAGATCATGTTCGGTCTCTCATCCCCCAAGTCCTTCTTAGCAGTGCTGCTCTTGATCTGCTTATCCTTCAGCCTGTGCTGATACTGGAGAATTCCCTGAACCAGACACAATGCCTTGCACTTGGCCTTACTAAGCCTCCTGATATTCCCATGGAGTCACTTCTCGAGTTTCCCTTTCAGGTCCCTCTGGAAAGCATCCCATCCTTCAGGTGTGTCAACTGCACCATTCAGCTTTGTACTATCTGAAAACTTACTTAAAGTGCCCTCAATCCTTTTATCCATGTCATTAATGAAGATCTTAAATAACACTGATATCAATATGGATACCTGAGGGACATGTCAGTGATATCCACTGGGACTCAGAGACATTGACTATAACCCTCTGGATGTGACCTCTCTAATTTAGAGAGAAAAATGTTGTGGGGCAGCATGTCAAAGGCTTTGCACAAGTCCAGGTGACATCTGTAATGCTTTCCTTTTCCACTGATGTGGTTACCCCATCATAGAAAACCTCTCGGTTGGTCAAGCACGTGAAGCTCTCCTTGCTGTCCTGAATCACTGCCCTGTCCTCCATGTACCCTAGCACATCTTCTAGAAGGATCTTTTCTGTGATCTTTCCAGGCACAGAAGTGAGGCTGACAGGTCAGTAGTTCCCAGAGTTCTCCTTTCTACTGTTTTTAAATATGGGTGCAATGTTTCCTTTTTTTTCTGTCACCTGGGACTCCAAATATCAGGGAGAGTGGCTTGGCAACTACATCAGCCAGTTCCCTCAGGACTCTGAGATGCATTTCATCAGGTCCAATGAACTATAGAGATTCAAGTTCTTCAGGCTGTTGTGAACCTGATCTTTGTATAAAGGTATTCCAGGTGTTTTTGGTGCAATGTGTGAAAATGCAGTGTGTTGCCAGAGATGGGTGAATGCATGTAGCAACTTGGACTGCTTGAAAAGCTAAGGCTTAGATGCCTTCAAAGCATGATTCAAAAAAGTCAACAAACAAGCAACTAAGAACCCCCCTCAAAGGTCTGTTTTCCTGACCTGCATCTCTGTAAATCGTGGTGTGAGGCTTTCTCACCAGGATGGTCAGCTACATGAGTAAGAATCCCTCAAGGCTTCTGCCTACCTAATTAAATATATTCCAATGTTCATAACATTCAAAAAGTGTTAATGGGTTTTCTGGTCCATCTGAGGGTATTTAATTGAGCTTCAATAGGTATGTCTCTACCAGGGGGCAGCAATCCAGGAATCTGGATTTGGGAGACTGGCTGTGCTGAAAATGTCTGTTCTGGAACATCCTCCTTTGCGTAGTTTAAAAAGAAAAATGTTAAACCTAAAAATTTGAGACACTTGTGGAACAGGATCAGTCATTTACTTTAAAGGTGGAAACACTCAGCCAATATTCAGTCTTAGGAAGGGTGCTGAGCTACTTCTTTTGCACAGGATCTCCCTTGTTACTTGCTTTGCATTTTGAATTAGGTCCTAATTCCAAAGCCCTTATTCATGGAGGTATTCTCATTACAAAAAGAGACTGGAAGAGCATAGGTTACTTAGTGTACCCAAACAAAGGCTGGAAAGAGATATGATTGCTGTCTATAAATACATCATAGGGGTAAACACAGGAGAAGGAGATGAACTATTTAAGTTAAAGGACAATGTTGTCATAAGAACAAATGGGAATTAACTGACTATGAGTAAATTCAGGCTGGAAATTAGGAGGTTTCTCGTCATAAGATCAATGAAGGTTGGAACAGAATGGGTAAGAAGAGAATGAAGAAGGAGAGACATAAGTTATTTTAAAGAAAAAGCTAATTCAAATTATGCAGAAATTTATGACAGTTGTGTTGTGACAGCAAACTCTTCATCCAGTGGCCTCTTTCTAATCTTATACTCTTAGACTTTTTAATAATTGAAAAACATTAAATTTTAATGCTTAATAATAATCTAAGTTTAAACTGTAATAGGTGGAACTGGTTCTAATACATTATGTGATATCTTCTGCAAAATAGGCCTTGTAAAACATTCAGGAACAGAGTACTAATCTCGATTGTCTAGAGATTGAGAGAGACTTCATCTCAAAAGTCCCAGAAAAGCATTAAGCAATATCAGTACATTTTTTGCAAACTTCAGTGCAAAATAATATGTGTTAGGAGACAAAACTTGCAAGAGAAGGAGAAAATAGAGGCAATGATAAAAAGCAAAAATGTAAAATTACAGAGGGACAGACATTAACAAATGGCAAAGCAATTCAGTCTAATGAATTGCACTTCACAAACCACACATCTGTGGCCATCACAGTGTTGCAACTCAGATCATATAATGTCTTCTTTTTTGATTTAATTTTGAATACATGCTACCTCAGACACCTTTCTGTCCAAATAGACAGTTTGGAGATCCAGCAGAAACATCTTTGTCTGTCTGCATATGTATCCATGTTTCTGTACCCACTTTAAAAATGTGTATTGCAGTTTGGAGATAGAGAAGTGCTGTGTGGTGTGGTAGAGTGTTCATCTTGGTTCATCTGGAGGTCTGCTAGCCAATCAAATGCAACAACACTCTATCAGTCTCTTGAAAACACATATTGAACATCCACTACATTAAGTGGAAAGGCTTCCAAGTATCACACATCTGGTGAAGTCAGATATTTAATTCACTGGGGGATTTTTTGTGTTCTTGATGGTCGATAAGAGATAGAGTCATACCTACAGATGTTAACTTGGTGACCCTCACATATTCACTGGCTGTCCTGTTTGTAGCTCTGTCATAGATTATATTTGCTAAACATTCCAGGATGGAGTTTGTGGTCTTATTCTGTTGTTCTACATTTTCCTGCAGTTTGAGGTGCTGGAGGATGTTTGGATCTCCTGTGCATCAGCCAAACAAAAATATACCTAATGACGGTCAGGGAGAATGGACCCCCAGGAAACATAAAGGTAGGACCAGCCTTTTTTCCAGGTTCATCTATTTACTGCATGTGAGTGAGTAATTTGATGTGAGCACAGGTGATGCTTTTTGGAGCAAATGGTGAATTAGTATGGATCAAAAATCTCTCCTAACTAAAAAACATAATAAAAATTATGTACTCTCATTAAGGACTTTTTGCTCAGGGGAAAAAAAAAAAAGTAAATTGAGGGTTTTTATATATGATTGGAGTTTTTTGGCAAAATACTTAAATCTTAAAGCAAATCTTCTTTGTAATCAGACTGCAGGAAGATTACTTTAGCAAAGTCTTTGAGCTATTTAGGAAAGGAATAAAAATACATTCTGTATCTCAATGTGATTTATTTATTCACCAAAGCAACATATGAAAATGGTCTGAAATCTGAAATTGTTTACATAACTGGCATGTTTAAGGATAATATTTTTACTTTAATTTCCAAATTATATGATATAAATTATTAATTGTACAAATACTACACTTCAAAAGACAAATAGTGTGACTGACATCAACACTGAAAGTGACACTGCAAGAGAAAGAAAACCTTCTTTACATTTTCTGTCCATTTGAGAAAAAAGGCATGTTAGCCTATATTGGTGTTCATAATAACATGCAAAGAAAATTTAAAAAGACATGTAAAATAACACAGATTAAAGCCATGATAAGAATTTAAAATTCTTCCATATAAGAGGAGGGTTTGGGGGTTCAAACTCTAAAAACTCATTGGAATTCCTCTTGAATTTATCAGATCTCAGTCTTACACATTCCCTCACTGAATGTATTCACACCATACCTGCTCTACAGTGAGGGTAATTAACTACTGCATAAACTACAAAGGGAAATGGTAGATGCCCCTGCACTAACAATCAAGACTATGCTTTTCTGGAATGTGTCACACATCTTCTGGGATGAATATGATATAAATATTTAATTGTCCAGCATAGACATGAGAACACATCAGAAGATCTATATGTTTAAAAAATACCGTAGCATTAAAAATCTGCCAGCCTCCAGTGAAAAACAGTTAGGTAAGAGAGAGAAAAGAGATAAGAGCAAAATAAATTATTCACTACTTTATATGCAGATCCAGTCACAAATTTACATTCCAACAGTTGGTATAGTAGATATAGTTTTTATAAAAGGGGTTCATTGGTCTAAGTAATTTCTTAAAGGAACAAAGATTTTAGCTAGTAATTTGTCTATTAAAACTAAGTTTTGTTAATTGTATAGATAAGCACTTGCAACTGTTTGTCCTCTTTCCTCTGGGTATTTTCAAGGTATCTATCCATAGGTGAATGAGTTATACAGTAGATATATCTTTTGGTGTGTAATTGCAGTAACAAATGCTTGCAAATGTGACTGTTACTTGCAAATCAAAGGGGAAAAGGAACCTTAAATGGTGCTGTTGATTTGTAGCCATCTCCAAAATGCAAAATGACAGCTCTTTAATATCACATAAAAATGAAGCAATAAGAGGTTCATAAAATGTGAAGAAAAAACCAATTCCTTCTTCACTAGAAACTAGCAGACAAATTGTTATAAAGAAGGAGTTCAAACTTTTATTCACAGTCTTGAATCTAAAGCTGGTCTGTGAGTCTGTGACTCAAGATGAGGCCCACAATCCTAATGTGGGTTTTTCCTCTTGGCATTTGATCTGACACATCACTCTCTGGATAAACTATTTTTATGGTGTGAAAAAGTAAACCAAGAGTCACAGATAAAAGCATTGAGAGTCTTAAGTTACCATTTCCACTTCTAAAAAGCTATGCAATCTCTTCATGCTCTTTAACAAACAGCGCGTCTCATCTTACCAAGAAGACAATGCAAGAGCTGGATGGAAAACAACATTTCTCTATCAGGAAATAATGACAGTTGTTTTCAGTTTCAAGTAAGGACAGTGGAAGTTTGAACATGGGTCACTCATCAGCCAGGACATTGATTGTAAGACCACACTATTTATAAAGTAGCATCACTTCCAGATCTTTATTGATATGGTCTTAAGACATGCTTGTAAAAAAACTTGGCTAAATTTATGTGATTTTATTTTTTGTTATTGTTGCTGTTGTTTCTATAAGAGAGCATTTTACAGCATGAGAGATCATTTACTCTTTGTTTTCTGGGAGATTTCTGACTGGCTTTAATTCTAATTCTCAGAAGTAGCAGTCTTCCTGAGGTCCTGACTCAGGTAAATTCATGGAGTCTGCTGAACCATCATCACCAAGGGGTACAGCTACAGGGAGTTTTAGCTCCTTTTTCATTCCAAAGAGAAAGGGGACAAACAAAGCAGGTGATCTTTCAAGGTCTGCTATGTCCTCTTTGAGTACATGGTTTACCGGTGAACATGGTGTGGTGCTGGGTTGATGGTTGAACTTCATGATCTTAGAGATCTTTTCCAACCTTAGCAATCCCATGACTCCTACAGATAAAGTTCTGTCTTGCTCACACTTACCAAATCTCTACACCTGTTTTCACTGTTACAGACTGTTCAAACTGAAGACACTGCTAGTATTGTTTGAGGCTGTAAGCAACAATAGTGAACTCTCTTCCATCCCAAAAGAATCTTTCTAGTGATGATTTGTTGTTTAGAGTGAAAGCACCATAAAGTGTAGGTAAATGTTGCTCTTCAAATACTTTTTTTTTAAAAATACATGTTTATTTTTTCTTTTATTGTTTTTCAGGATATTTTTTTGAATTTAATATGGGGTTCTATGGACTGTGTGTTTAGTAAACCAGGCAAACAGGAAAACTCTTATTTGAACTCAGCCTAACCTTTCACCTCCCACTACTGTGGTGGCCTCATTCATACTCCTTGTAAAATGGCTCCAAAAAAATTGAAATGACATGGCTGGCATTTTGAGGAGTTTGAGTCAATAATAAAAAGTCAAAAGATCATATCAAAGTGCACTACTTGAGCTTTCTCATGAAACCTGTGTAATGCTTATTTACTCTGTTTTCTGCTTCTGTCAAAGGCATTAATCTCACATTTCCTGAGTGCTACATTTGATGAAAATCCATTTCATTTAAAAAATAGAGGTTAAAAATCATACCGAATCATACTGAAATCATACTGTGGTAAAGAATTGTGCTGAACAGGGCAACAAATCCTCAATTTCCTCCCCTCACTCCCTTCCACTGGAGGTTTGGCTTGTTTTGTTTTGGTTTTGTTTGTTTGTTTTTTAATTTTATTTTTTGTTTTGGTTTGGTTTTTTTTTTTGTTGTTTTTGTGGGGGGTTTTTTTGTGGGTTTTTTTTGGGTTTTTTGTTTGTTTTTGTTTCATTTGGTTAGTTGGTTGGTTGGTTGTTTTTTTGTTTGTGTGTTTATCTTGTCTGTTTGATTTGATTTGTTTTGGATTTTTTTGCTTGTTGTTAATTAAATCTAAAGTATTTAATATAAGATGCATAGTTTATTCACTTTCCTTCTCCCTAAATATATTTTTAATCTAATCAAAATATTTGTATTATAATGCAGAACAATACTTGAAACTTAACTGGAAGATTTAATTCTGTTTACCTTCCATATAGTTTCTTAAATCTGTAGCTCTTAAAACAAATAAAGAAACAAAACCCAAAAGAAAACAAAATCTTTGCAAATAATTTTGCAGAGGCCAAAAGTATCCTATCTTAGTTCAGCCACAGACTTTGGACAGAATTACAGACTATGACAAACTTTTACACCCTTTTTCCCAGTTTAACATTCTTGAACATAAATATTTTAAAAAGCCAGGCTGAACAAGGGAATCTTTTTTTTTTTCTTTTTTTATTTTGGAGAAAGACCCCACAGCTACAGTTTAAGGATATACAAAAAGTCACTGATTGTGCCAGGACTAAGATATGAATGCCTTCCGCTTCTAAATCATCACATGATTTGGGTTGGTAGGGACCTCAAAGACCACCTGGTTCTGACCCCCTGCCATGGGCAGGGACACCTTCCACTCATCATCATCATCATCATCATCATGGCTAGACTTCACGAACGAAGATTTGGGAGGGTTTTACCCACACTTGCTGCAAGCGCTGATGGCTGATAAGGCCAATGCAAGATAGGCAAGTCCGGTTGCAAAAGGCACAGCAGAAAGTCTCCATAAGTGGCACTGTTAAGGCACGGTTCTTTCTGCGGTGTCTTTTCTCCTCCAGGATGATTCTGCGTGCAGTTTCAAAGGAGACAGCAGCGTTATAGATTGTGTGTCTCCACGTCTCCCGATTGGAGGCCAGAGTGGACCACTGATGGTGGTCAATATGGCCAAGGCTGAGGTGTTGTTTCAGGCAGTCCTTGTATCTCCTCTTTGGGCCTCCTCTCTTGCTGCAGCCGGTGGCGAGTTCACCGTAGAGCACAATCTTAGGGACGGGTGATCCTCCATCCTGGAGACGTGCCCTGCCCAGCGCAGCTGCGTTCTCAGCAGCATGGCCTCGATACTTGTGACACCTTCCACTAGAAAGCCACTGAATGACTCAGTACAGCAACGCAATGGTCATGGATTACTGGTCGACCTTGGACAGTGTTCTTTATGGTTAAGGCCAGACAAGTAACCTAAACTTCAGACTTATAAAGCATCAGCTTTTAAGACTCTCTTTAAATAAGACGGTGTAAACTAACCGAAATCTAGTTGATCTGAAGGTTTGGTATAAATTACACTTCTTCATTGATAGCAATCCAGTACAGAATTAGGAGATGTACTAGTCTGCTTATATTTGCATCTGTTTTCTCTTTTCACTACCATGTCTCAATACAATTCTTTTTTGATCTACAGTACTTCTGAACAATGATAAGAAAATGTGATTTTAATGAGAATAATATGCTCTTATCTTCATAACTAAAATAAATAAACTATGTTGACACTTTATGAAAAGATTGATGAATATTATATTCCCCCCTGCTAAACTGAGTACTGTTTTAAATGAATACTTTGTCACAACAACTTTCCATTACAGCCTTGTTACACAATATTACATTATGGAAAGCTCAACACTGTACTTAATGTCCTGACTTGTAAATGTTTCCCCTACTTAACTTCTCTCTTTAACATGGCAATAGCTCATTTAAATAGATAGTTTCATTAAGTTCCCTAAATTATTGGTATTTATCATTCCTACAAATGCACACCTAGAAGTATCTTTCCACTAGAAACCCCATTACAGCAGGATTAGTGCAAGCAGAGAATGGAAGACAGTCTTTGTCCTCCAGGTTCTCATTCAGACATTCATAACTAGAAAGCATTTTATAAAACTCATGATAAATTAAATTAAATTATATAGAAATCCTGAAATATGTGTGAACTGCAAACTGTCACTGCAGTGAGTGGTAGTCAGATACTTCAAATGGGATAGAGGAATTAAGTGACAGGTTATAAAACAATCCTTTGCCAGAACTAGGAAAGAATTCCATGTATTCCAATCTTTAATACAATATGTTTACCATAAGATTATCTTATCTTTCAAATAATGCACCAAAAGAAATGCCATAGAAGAAATACTAGAAACCAATTTATGAATATTTTAGTCTGGGAAAGACCTGTTAATGAATATATCGAAACAGGAGTATATTAGGTTCTTGCATAATTTCTGTTTGGTTTGTTTGTTTGGGGTTTTTTTGTTTCATTGTTGTTTTGGTTTGGTTTTTTGTTTGTTTGTGTTTTTGTGGTTGATGGTTTTGGTTTTGTTTTTGTGTTGGTTTTGGGTTTTTTTGTGTGTGTGTGTGTTTTGTTTTTTTTTGTGTGTGTGTGTGTGTGTGTGTTTATTTATTTATTTATTTATTTGGTTGATTTTTAATAGATGAAGATCTTGTTCTTCTCTGGAATAATAACTAGAAGATTAATAGATTGTCTGTTTTACACCGATGTATGTGTAAGACTTAGGGCTTTTTCTTTGCCCTGTACTGGATAGTCCTCGTAGCAGATCTAATTTGGAAACAAAGAATTTTTTTTGTTTGTTTGTTTTGTGATATAGGGTAAAAATTAAATTTACATCCCATATTCCAGATGACTATTGCATGAATGCATCTGTGGTAAACTGAATTTACATAAGGTGGGGAGAAAAAAAGAAACACAAATTTAGGGGAGATAAAATCACAAATTATTAAAGGTCAATCATTCAATTTCCCCTACACAACATGTAGTTATTAAAGTGAGATGCAGAAGGAGATTAAACCTTGTAGTTTTCCTGAAGAATCTAAAATATTAATGCAATTTTTGGAAAGTAATGCCTAGAAATAGGTGCTGTAGAGAGATATTTTCTTCCAGAGAGGAACATTAGCAATGCTGAGTCCCAGAAGAAAATCTGAGCTTTCTGCAATTCATAGGGCTCTTCAGGATGTAAGAACAATGGAGAAAAATTTGGATAGTGGCATTTGGCCTTATATAGTGCTTATTTCTTAGTGAATCCAGTCCAGTTACAGGTAAATACCTAACCTTGATGACTGAATAATTGATAAAATGCACTTGCATATTTTCTAAAAACCATGAATAATTTCATAAGGTTGTTACCACAGTGGCATGCAGTAAATAAAACCTAAAAGTAGAGAAGCAGTTCACAATTGCTGAGAGATTTTATCTTTCCTGTTGTTAATTTTCCTGTCATTTTTGATTCAATTCATATGCTTGCTGGGTGCAGAACATACTTTATTTTTATCTTAAATATATTCCTGCAGTCACTTCATGGGTTTCATTCTACTGTTTATGGGCATTAGTCATTCAGAGATCACTGTTTGAAATAAAGTGCAGGAGAAAATCAGTGTGATTAACACAGCACTGAGGTTGAATGTTCTAGCTCTGAAGGAGTCATTCCAAGGTCAAACAGGAATCCTATTGGCATTTTGTGTGAATTTTACATAAAGCCCACAATGTGTTTCAAATGAGTGTTGTCTATATGTCTGATAATTCATTTGCCTATGAATTTCTTTTCCTGCAATTTAATTAGCTCAGGAATAGCAATAACAGCAAGGTTCCCAAGTCTATGAAAACAGGTAGGAAGTTTGCCAACCTTTCTGTGCAGAGCACTGAGAATTTCAGTGTATTTAAATAGAAAACTCTTCAGGTTCATGTTTTTATGGTCTACAGCACCCAATCCCTCTCTGGGGATAATGTAATATAGTGTTATATATAAAATAATGCAACACTGTCTGGAAAACAGCCAGATAGGATCAGGATCTATATATCACAAAATTTAGAGCTATAGCCACCCTGGACTTCAGGCATCACTTTGATTCTCTAAATGTATTAAAAATACTGGGAAGTAATCTTATTTGTTATCCTTTACACAACTGTAAGTGCTACAAATCTTTTCTGTGTTCACAACAGCCTTTGTCCAATTCTGTTCTTGCAGATAATTGTTTGCCTGCAGCAACATGGATCAACCCTGCTTCTACACTGCAAAACTTGGGCCCCTTCAGAGCTTCCCCTCACTTATCTCCTCTAGTTTGCTTTGAGAGAACTTCAGCTCATTCCATGTTGATCAGGTTTTCAACAGTTTAATAAATGAACATTTGATTACGTTGAGATGTGGGACAATTTGTCTTTGCTGATATTCTTTGTGGCATACTTAGATATTATTTAGGGGGAGCCACTTTCCAAGGAAATTACTCTCCACAGGAGACTGAAAGTGGCAAATTTTTAAAAAATAAATAAATAAATTGGAAGCTGTGCAGTGTTTCATGCATGTGAATAACTGGAAGAAGTTGGTTATGGAATTTTAATGGCTAGATTATAACTTCTATTTCTATAAAGATGCACAGTTATTATGGTTTGAAGTATGTTGCAATTTTTAAAAAGTAATTGTATGTGGATTCCCCTAAACCAATAATACATCTTAGACTGATTTCGTACATTTAATACACACTATGACACAAAGAGTGGTAATGTGAGTCTTCAGCATGAGCCTTCAGAGCAAGGAAAGAAAATTGCATTTAAATTGTGTTTATTCAGAAGACCTATAAATCTTAAATGTGGATTTAAATCTTCATCCCTTGCTATGATTAAGAATCAAATTGAAAAGGGGGAAAAGTAAAATTAAGAGGACCAGCTATCCCAGAACGAAGGTAGGACCTGCAGAAATGTAGGTGCAATTCTCAGCCAACCCCTCACTAGGTCTGGGGTCTGGACAAATTGAATTTCTTCATGGTTTTGTCTTTTTTTAAATGGCATAACCACACCACTCTAAGGACATCCTTTTCTCTGTCAGTCTCATCAGGATGGGACTCTGAAACTTCCAACTTTAGTGTGATATATCATCTATACCTATATACTGATATATGACTCTGTCTACAAAGATGTCTATATCTATCTATATCTCCTACATATCTATGCCTATATCTATGAATTTCAGTCTCCATGTTATTTTTAAGCATTATCCCAGGAACAGCTGTGATTTCTGTAACTGCTGTGATAAAGAATTGGGGAACTTGGAATGGTGCAGAGAGTGGTCACAGATAGCCTATGTCATTTGCAGCAGAAATGAGGAGTAGTCATGTATTTTTTGTACATGCCTGGGACCAGCAGGAGCAGATTCTCTTGCTCTCAGGAAAGAGATTGTCAGATGAAGAGCCAATAAGTAACTGGGATAGGACTCCCCTCCCCACCGACTCCAGATGCTACCTTTTCTCAGCAACCATCAAGGAAAACATCGTACATATTAAATGAAAAGTAGCTCATTTGACTGATTAGCTTCTCATTTCCCCATGAGACACTTGATTTTGGTTGAAGGATGCTCTCAAAACTTCCCTGTATCATGTTCAGAGACATATAATCCTTGAAAGATCAACATGTTCTTTCATGATAATGAGTATCTCTGATTGCAAATATGATGAAAAGTCTGTTATCACCAATTTACACTATGTTCAATGCAGAAATTTGGATTAGAAAATCCTGCTTTTCTTGCTTGTTTGATTTCAATTTTTAATCTCTATTGTCTCTGAGCAGATAATGAGAAGTTGACATCATTTATGTGTAGGTGTGTGTGAAAATGGTAGTGCTTATTCGACTGAAGGAACGGGAGGAGCTCTCTCTGGGAGAGCTTCTTGTGCCAGGCTTTGACAGCACCCATGCAGTGGTGAGTTTGATCCAGCCAACCAGGTTCCCTCTGTGAAAGATGAAGGGAATCTTGGCTCTTTCTTTCAAACAGTTCAAAATTTCAAACAAGTCACCTGTGCTTTCCAGAAATGGATGTATATGACTGCTTAACAGTCACTGAAATCAGTGGTAGTCAATTACCTTACAACGTTTGACAGAGGATTAATACAAAGCATTTTTTTACTTCTTCCCTCCTGTTGTAAGTTTGTTTCAGTACCTCAGTACTCAAATAGCTAGAAATTCACATTACTTTTATTCTTAGCTGATGTGATTGTCTACTTCTTATGCCAGCCTTCATCATAATGCAGTTTTCATTCCTTGACAGTGATCCCTTTCCAATCCCAGCATGTACACTCTTTGGATGAAAATCTATGTTTGGAGTTTTTTAATTTTATTGAAGTTTTTTATTTCTTTGGTTATGCAGAAGGCTTATCTTTATTTATTTCCTCTCAAGATCACATTGTCTGAATTGTATCCACCATTCCTGTCAAGGTTTTACAAGAGTTGATTAATAAATATAGTGACTTTCCATCTCCACTGGCACTGCTTTTTCTGAACCAACCTTAGATCCCATTAGCCTTGTTTATGGTTTTGTTGTCTGGCTGACTCACAATCATCCTGTGATTTGCAAGTACACCCAGATCCTTGTCACCTTATCTGTCAGCTGAGTTCCCAGCTACTACCAGAAGTTCTTATTAGTCCCTGGTAGCACAACCCTATAGTTTGTACTATTTAATTCTTTCACTTCAGTTCAGACATAGGAGGCTGCAAGGTAGTTTTTTCCTTTCTGAATCTTCCTCTGAATTGACAATGCCTCCTAATACTTTGTCACTGTGGTAACACCTTCTAAATGGAAGTTTAAAAGTGGCCAGAAGAAGTAGTTTTGATTTTTAAAAAAAAAAGTTATAATAATATATAATTTATAATTCCTTGTTTTTCCCCTTCTTTAGGGGGGAAATTTCTTAGAAGACATTTTTATCCTCACTTACAGATATGTATATAATTTTAATCAGTATGTTTGAAAAAAAAAAAAAGTTTTATCTGGTCTAAAAGAAAATAGAGGAGAAAATATGAAAGAAATGAGCAAGACACCAGACTTGAGAAGGTATTTAAGAATTAAAAAAAATAAGCAAGTTACTGAGGTACCAAAAGTAGATCTTTCCTCTTTTCACTTACAACTTTCTCTCTGCAACTTCCAAATATTGTTCTTTTGGGAATGTTGTCAGCAACCATTGGCCTGTTGCATCCAGATCTTAGATGAGAGACTGATGCCTTCCAGGGCTGCCTCTGCCTCCTCTTCTACCATCTCATGAATTTTCCACTCATTATCAGCTACATAGGCTTCCTGTTGCCTGGCTAATTCAGTGCATGAAATACTCCAAGTGTTTTCTAATTCCCAAGGATTCCAAAAAGTCCAGTTCACAACCCAATCAATTCACTTTTCTGCTGTTCATCCAGTACTCTTAGACTCCGAAACACATCTGTTTGGGGAAGAACCTGGCTTGAAAGATAGCCAAGGTATTCTTCTTCATGAATGCAGGTATTGAAATATTCCTCCTGGTTTCTCTGGTTGCCATAGCAATCCATGGCAAGAGGGAGAGTGATTTTTGGCAAAGCAGTGCAGGAAAAAAAAGTATCAAATTGAGAAGGATAAATTTAGCTGGCACAAAGCAACAATAACAGTTTGAGTTTAAAGTTAGAGGATTTTCTTTTTTTGGTTTTTTTTTTTGTTTTTTTTTTTTTTTTATGCATGTGTTTGTTTTTTGGTTGGTTGGTTTTGGTTTTGGTTTGGTTTGGTTGGTTGGTTGGTTTGTGTTTGTGTTTGTTTTTGTTTTTTCATAGAGGTAGACTTTCCAATGAGGAAGATCAAGAAACCCTGCCAAAAACCCCTCTGAGAAGGTGAATTAGAAGAAGACTTGAAAGGAGACTTGGGTAGGTTTTTCTCTGTACACATGGGTGTCTGGTGATTGGTTATAATCCTACATGGATTTGAGGAAACATGACTATCTCACATTGCTTTCACAGGGTTATTTGTTAGATGAGATGATACACAAGGTGCAGTGAAATTGTGCTTCCTGAGTACCAAACTCTAGTGTAGGCACCTTCGTACCCCCGAGCACATGAGTGCAGGTGGGTGTGATGGGTGTATGCTCAGGTGCTGGGGCTGGATCCAACATTAATACCATGAGTTCCAGCTCAGCAGAGTCAAACAGTGTGGCTCTTCTCATCCATACTCAGGGGTTAATAATGTCCAAAAGCTCCTGTTGAGCTTAATGACTGCTGCAAGTACTGAGAGCTCTGAAAACTGGACTTTCTTTACACTCTGTTCCCAAACTGATATTGCCTCCAGAAAACCATGCTCATTCACTTAACTCTACCTCAGTTTCCCTGTCTATAAAAGGAGGGGAAAAAGTCCTGAACTCTCTGAAAAAGTGGGTTTGAAAATTGCTAAGGAACAGTTCACACACAAGCAAATATATCTATTTTATATTTGATAGTTTATTTAATAAAATAGTTTTATCTTTTCCTTTCAATGTATTTGGAAAGAGAATGCAGTGCAGAAGTCTCAATCCTGAACAGTGAAACTCAAATAACTTTACCAGAGCAGTAAGGAAATAACAGAGAGGAAAATGTGGGATATAGAAATATTCAAACCGAGATATGCTTTTGAAGTGAGAGATTCAGCAAGAGCATAGCACACTAATTATGATGATTATTTATATTTCACATTTCTATAGGACTATTCATTTGCAGCAAGCTCTCTAAACTATATATAGACGCTGTAGAGAGGCTCCATAATGAGAACCTTTTCTGCAGCATCTCTTCCTGGAGGAGAAGTTGGGCAAAACACTTTTATCTAAAGGCTCCAGTCAATCCCAGTTTACAGAGAAACAGATTTTAGTTATTCCAAATGCACATGAAAGGCAGTCCTTCAGGAGTTTAAAAACAAATTAAAATCTTGTTTCCTTAGTGCAGTTTCTGAGTTTCTGGCAAATTGAGAGAGACTTTTCTGCCTGAATATCTGAGCTGCAGGCTTTGTATCAGACAAAACTTAAAACCTGAGCATGCTGCACTGAAGTTTTTAAAAGTTCATGTTTTTTGATATAAGAATAGCTTAAGATTGACTGGATCAAAGGAGGGTAGAAATTTATCTGAGAGGCAATCACAGTCTGCTATTATGCAGAAACCTTTGTACTTTTCTCTCATTGTGAAGACACTCTTATAAGATTAACTACTTTTAGCAATAAAGAGGAAAAACCTGGCCTATAATGGCAGTCAACGATAAAATTCATGTTATATCCAATGAATCTCGACTTACCTATAATACATTTTTGCAGTTGCTTTATCCTTTCTACAGAGCAGCACAGGGATTTTTTTGTTCCTCTGGTTCAGCTGTGATGAGTTGTCAGTTGCAGTAATTGAGGAATTGTTGGAGGTTTGCCTGTAAATAATATACAAGGCTCATTTGTGCAGCGTGGTGAAGGATCTTTGCCAATGTTAACATAAATTTCTAAAGCTTTAACTTATGTCATGGCAAGACTGTATTGAATCCTATAGCTACACATAATAACAGTAATAATAATTATTATTACTACAGCATATTAATAATAACAATAGCAATTTCAAAATATGTTCACCCTCACTTTAAGCAATTTTCAGGTTAGATGGACAAAACCAACTTGTAACAGATATCAAATAAAATAGATTCTGCATTTGCAGATGAGAATAGGACCTGGGGCAACTTCAGCTACAGTAGAAGAGAAGTGTTCTAACAGCTAAGCTCTTGTNAAAGGAAAAAGGAAAGGAAAGAAAAAAGAAAAAAGAAAAGAAAAAAAAAGAAAAGAAAAGAAAAGAAAAGAAAAGAAAAGAAAAGAAAAGAAAAGAAAAGAAAAGAAAAGAAAAGAAAAGAAAAGAAAAGAAAAGAAAAGAAAAGAAAAGAAAAAGACATTGAAGTCCTTTCTGCAGGAAAGTGTTATTCCAAACACAGACAACAAAGATTTATACAGCTCCAGAGTCTCCAATTGCTTCCCTCCCAACCCTCCAAAGAAAATGAAAAATACGAAGGTTGCAGAACTTAGAACTCGGTATCTTCAGGTTTAGGGACAAGTTATTTCGGGCCTGACTGTCCCTCTGCCTTTTCAGAGAGACAGATCCACCCTGGCTCTCTGTGTGGACTCTGAGCAGGGCTGTAATGAATCCTGGCTCGTTTGGGCTGTATCTCCAGTTGCGCAGATGTTCCCCTCGTTAGCAGCGGTGATGGGTGAGAGAGGAGCGAGCCAGCGATGACCGATGGCACCAATCTGAATTAAAAGATAAACAGGAAAGAGCACAACACTGGGCAACTATTTCTGTACATTTCTCCAACAATAAATGGTTCTGTGTGTATCTATGACAACGCTACAAGGATGGAGATGATTCCAGTGCTCACAGAATGTGCCTGAGTACAAATCTACAAGCAGAACAAGAGCAATGGGAGCAAGAAAATTAATTAGCTGCACCTAAGAAAAGGAGGCTAGAAATATTCACAGACAGAAGGAAAACTGCAAGCAATATAATTTGCAAGAATTCAGTGAAGAAGATAAAGGAAGTGCATCAAGTGTAAACTTAGGGAATAATGAAGAACTCAGGATTCTCTTTAAAAAGAACTCCATGAAAAGAAAGAACTGGTTGCACTATACTAGGTTTTGATTAAACTAGCTATAAAAGCAGGCAGAGGGGTTTTTTTTCCCTAAAATTTTGTGTTCTTGATTTATTTTCAACTAAAATGTAAATATTTTACAAGCAGAAAACCAGTGGGAAAAGAGACAGACAAAGTCATCTACAGATGCCTAATGCATCAATTATAACATTGGGAAACTTGTGATGAGCTATCAATTATTTCAGTCATGTCTGGTTTCCTATTAATATCTGCCTTGTGATTGACTGCTTTACTGTTTTGGTATTTAATAAGCCTTTGTCATAGATAGGGAACCCAAAGGAAGATTTCTCCTGTGCAGAAATGTCCTGTCAAATGAAGTCTAAGGTCTCAGTGAAATATTTTACCCACTCTGAAAAATATAGACTGTTTCTAAGGCTACCTGGTTCCCTCAGAACTTGTAGAACCTTTGTGTTTTTAATACATTGTAGAGCAGTTCTAATATTGAAGTCATCTAATTTTGCAGCTGTTCAAACTGACAGATTGCTTGGATTCTTAAACCATGATTTCATTTTGCTTACCCATTTAAACTTTAAAAAAGAATTTTTGAAAGGAAAGCTAAATGTTCAGAAGCTTGTGTACACCCACTTCTTGACCCTCATAGTGTACACACAACCTTCAAGGTGTAGGCATTGCCATCAGTTTACACAGAAATTAATTGACAGTACCAAAGGTCAGAGCATGAAGAGCAACACACAAACAAACAGGTACAAATAGACTAGGAGCGCATTTTTTTTGAAGTGGGATTCAGCTCCACATGGTAAACCTCTGGATTTCAGTCTCTGTGCATACATGTGAGTGAAGTATCTGAGATCCTGTTTGCTACCAGCAAATAGCTAGGATTTGATTCTATTGCCTCTTCATAAACAACCAGTGTTGAGTTACTCTGTGGTGCCCAGGGTATCCATGAGTTCCTGGTAGACATGACCAAGAAATTGTGGGAGGTCCATACTATTTTTGATACAGGTCAGGATGCCATTAGTCTGTCCAGGTGACCAAGAAAGCCAATGGCATCCTGGTCTGTATCAGCAGGATGTGGCCAGCAGTAGTAGGGAAGTGATTGTCCCTCTGTATTCATCACTGGTGAGGTCAAATCTCAAATCCTGGGCTTATTTGAGGTGCTCGAGCATGTCTGGAGTATGTCAACAGCACTGAGGAGGTTCTTAGAAAGTGAGTCCTGTGAGGAGCAGCTGAGGGAACCTGAGGATGTTTAAGCTGGAGAAAAGGAAGCTCAGAGGATACCTTAGAGATTTTTGCAGCTACCTGAAAGGTGGTTGTAAGGAGGTGAGGGTTGGCCTGTTCTCCCAGACAAATAATGACAGGACAAATGGAAATGACCTCCAGCTGAGCTAGGGGAGTTCAGGCTGCACATTAAGAATTTCTTCACTGGAAGGGTTGTTAAGCATTTGAATGGGCTGCTCAGGGAAGGGGTGGAGTGTTCAAGAAATGACTGAACTCAGCACTTTGACAAGACAGTATTTGGTCAAAGATAGAACTTGAAGATCTTGAGGGTTTTCCCCAACCTTAAGGATTCTATGATCCTATGATTCTATGAATTACTAACCAAAGGCCAGGTGGGGTATTCTAAATTTCCCAGAAGGCACAGAGACACTTACTACCGTGGAGCTCTATCAACTCCCTGATAAAAAATAAATTCTAAAGAGTGATTCATAATAAAATGAAGTGTTACAGTTACTCAGGTGAGTACTTCTCCAGACTCTACTGAACATATTAACTAGTTTTTTGCTAAAAGTAGTGGAAGCTTAGAAACTGTTGTCATGTTTAGACATCAAAATATAGTTGATTCCAGACTGGAATCAACAAGTCTCACACATTGTTTCCACTGAAGCACAAGTAGATGTGATCAAAATAATTAAAAAGTGGGGAATAAAAACCCTCTAAGACTTTGACACCATACTTGAAAATAAATAAATAAATACCTTGTAAACTTTTATAAAATTATTCACCCATTTAAATTAATCAATATGCTTAACTTTCTGGCAAAAGCAGGGTCATATTGTGAAAGGAAAAAAAATGGGAAAAAAAGAACTCAAAGTGATTTTCACAAAATGAATGCTTAAAAAACAAAGACCTGAAGTACTTTTAGTGTTTATTTTAGTCTCTGGCACCTACATTCTCATAATCTATAATCTTTTTTTCTTTCCCCCCCCCCCCCTTAACAATGTATTCATTGTCTTTAATCATACTTCTTTCAGAAATGGAAAACTTGTTAATTAATTAGCACTTCTGACAGAGGTATTTAAATACCATTACATGTGTGGAGCTTTGGAGTTTTAAAAGTCTCATTAAAGTTAACATCCAAGCTGACTCTATTGAATTTATACAAGAAAAAATGTATTTTATGTTGTAGGTATTTGACAGGCGTTCCATGCATTTTCAAGGTGCATATTTCCATATGTCTTTCAAAAGTTTAAAAAATTCACTTCAAACAGAAGGTCCAAATTATGGCTTATCAGGATGTCCTGGTTATAGTAGCCAGGATCAGTTTGTCACTGTGTAAGTGTGTATTCTAAACACTCTGTATAATTCTTCTCATGAACTGCTAACAATGGATCATTTGCAGCAGCTGCCCAGGGCACACCCAACTCCTCAGGCTACAAGCTAGGTGTTTAGGAACTTCTGTGAGATAAGAAAGTTTTTCGGTCTTCACACCTATGACTCAGGTGTGATAACTCCCCTCTGGGAACCATTAGTACCTTCACACCCACCTGAGGGGTCATGTCTGCTAATGGGTCATCTGGGATGCCAAAAATATGCCATTATTCACCTCACAGAGTAAATCACCCACTGTGAAACTCTCTAGCCCTGGGGGAGGGACTGGGCATCCCCATCTGAGCCCAAGCAAATATAAGCTTGGGGTTGTGGGAGAGGAAGCTCTCATCAGATCCAGAGGAGGATCAAAGCCTTGACCAGACTGAGACTGCAACCATCATTTTCACCAGCAGGTTTCTTCCTTTCCTCTCACTTTGAACTAAGAGGGGCTATGTGGTGTTCAGCACGGGGCTTGGTGAGCTCCATTCTGCTCCTGCCTTGCTGTGCTGGGCTGTTCATCTGGTTTTGTGGCACAAACGAATATTTTTTTTCCTTCTATTTCAGTGTATTTTTTTTATTATTTTTATTAAATTGCTATTCTGATTTACAATCCCATTCTTAGTTGGATTGATTTTTCCTGCTGGTTTAACTGTAAACCAGCATACAGCGATCAGCATCTGACAGAGATTTCAGCTATTATCCTGCAAAACACATGCTTCAGTCCAGCACAATGACTTCTGTGATTTGGGCTAGTTATGGTTCAGTTAAACCAATAACTATTGTGAGTGGCAATTTGGAACAGCTCGTGTATCCAAACGGTAGAGATGGTGTTGCAAAACTATCCCTTTAAAAGGCACCTTATCAAATGCACAGCCAGGTAAATGCTTTTGAAAATTAAGGCTCTGTAAATAAATACATGAAGTATCTTGGTGATTTTTGCATTCTCACTCAGTTGAATATAATTTTTGGTGTACAAAAATCCTCTGCTTTTGGAGAGTGGATTGAGGACCTAAATTGTCTTTATAGGCAATTGCCAGAGTTGCCTTCTAGATTGCTTGTCTGGGAACTTTTATAAATTTCAGGCCACTGCATTGCATCCAGACCTCTGACATCAAATTCTCTGTGTTTCATAGGTCAGAAATTTTGAATTGTCTCATCATGTTATTCACCATATGAATTAACCAGTACTTCAAAAGCTACTGAGGCCTTGCTTATTCATAAAATAAGCCATATTTACATCTTAGTGCATTATTGAAACCAATTATAATTTATCTCAATCAATTTCCATTATTTTAACAAATCTGGATAGAGAATATCATCTAGATCTGCACACCTTTAAAAAAATTGTTCCAGTGTGTACTGTCCAATTTCCATCTTTCCCCAGTGTGAAAAACACATAGAAACTTTGTAACAGCTGTATATTGGATTTCTTATTATCATGTAATTTAGCTTCCTGTTGGTCCTCAGCATTTCCCAGAAAAAAAACAATTTATTTTTGACAAGAAGTGACAGGAGTTACATTTGCACTTCTAAACTCCCATTTCACCTGTTCACTTCTCATCACTTTCCTCTGGTACCTGTCTTTGTCTTTATGCATGGCAATATAAATCCTTGAAAACGGTGCTTTTCATTGGCATTTTTTTCAAGAGGTTGCACTACCTCCTTGTAGACCATCAAGGGCCGTTGCATATTTCATGACCTGTCTGTCATAACTTATTAGGGTGCAGTTGCAAGTCAAAGCTATCATTTGAATCAATGTCTGTGTTAAAGTGCTATTGTCACCCCCTACTAACAGCTCTGTGCTTACTGATCAGAGCTCCTGTTTCAATTCATTATTTTGGTGGCTCAAAACAGGTGATTTTTTTCCCCCAAAAGCTGTGGAACACTGTACTGAAACAATTCTATAATATTGGTTTAGAAAGAACACTTTCTTCTGTCACTGTCTTGTCTCAACACCTGCAAAAATTGCTTCTAATAACAGCGTGTTTGATTTTTTGGAAAACAGGGGTTTGGAGATAGGTTGGTCTCTAATTTTATAAGATATTTTTGTTGAAAATCCAGTAATGACAGAAAAATGTATTTTTAAACGCATAATGCCCGCTGTTTACATTGCAGTAAAGTTCATGGCCCTCAATATAAAAAAAGAAAAAGCCCTTTTGTGCAGGATACAGGCTACATACAAAAGACTTCATGTCATATTAGGCCTCATTTTAGCTCATTTTCCTATATTTTTAACAGTAGTTATGATATAGTTTTATTATTAATAGTACTAGGCATATAAGTCCTGAAAGACTCTATTAGGAATAAAACATTTCAGAGAGGCAATTAGGAATTAATATTGACAGGGCTTCAAATTGAGGCATTATCAGCAGCTTTCAGGAAAACGATCTGAGAGGAAAAGACAATTGATTATAATTTGACTTTCTCCTCCCCCAAAATACTCAAAATCAATGTAGCAAAAATACATAAAAGGTCTTTGTGTCTACAAGCTTGTAACAGTGTGGGTTTTTCATAAGCTGAAAGGGGATTTACTGGTCTGTGATGAGTAGTTAAAAAAACATGTCACAGAATATATATTCAAGAATATAGATTCTTTCATAAGAGAAGCCAAGCTCTGTGTTGTCACTTAAATTCTAACCAGTAACTGTAGCAGTTTAAATTGGCATTATTAGCATTTATTTCCTAAGATAGATGCTAAATGAACTTTGTTTTTGCTTCTACCTGTCGTTTTTAGCCACAGTTTGAATGATGGCAGAATAATTGGAATCAAAGGTGATATGAAAATGAAAAGTAAAGAGAAATCAAGTAGTTATGCCAATCAATCACTAACTGTATGCATTAAGTAAAAACATAAATCTTCTCTTCCCAGAAATGATAGTTTAACTCATCCTGTAACCTATAATTCACATTTCAAAAGCTGTATAATATAAATAGCTTTTTATATTGAAAATACAAATTGGCTGTTGCTCTTTTTCTTAGCTTTTTCTGCCTTGAAGTTGTATGAGGAATCTCAACAAGCTCTGTGTTCTACCTACATAACTCTGGAGAGTCTGAGATGCCACAGATTTATGGATCTGAGTTGTGTACCAAGACAGAAGGGCTCTTTTCTCTCTGTGTAGATTTTCTGGTAGAATACTGATCTCAGAGAGGAGGCAGTGAAATAACCAGTAGCATGAATACATGCCAGTGCAAGAATAAACCTTAAAAATGTTCCAGAGATAAAGAAAATCAAAGGAAATACTCTTATAGCTTTTGTTGGGCTTTGGATTAAGGACTATCAGCCACTGGTGACAAGATGGGACACAAACCTGCTGTTCCACTGGAAGATCTTGGAACTCTGATGTGGTGGATGGGAAAAACAATGAAGTGAACACTCTGTTTTGCTTGACTTGAGAAGGCCTGCAAATCTAGCTTGCCATTGTGGCAAACTGTTTCAGGCCATTCTAAGAAGGATCATCAACAGAAGGACCATTATCCTTGTAAATACCATCACTGAGGAAGCAGATAGAACAGTTGCAGCCTACACAGGTTATGAGGACCATCGACACCTGGGCACTTTGCGGAAAAATCCCTCTAAGAAAGCTGACATCGTAGATCCTTTCCTAGCCAGTCCCATAAGGATCCCTCGATATATCCACTGGCTAGATTTGCCTCATATCCATTTTGGAGCCTTTCCTGAAAAGCACGATGTCCATGGCATTATTGTGAAGGTGTCTGTAGTAGGTATTGGTGTGTTATCTGTCTCTTCTACACCTCTCACAGGAAATATTACCTGAGTAATGGTGATATTACCATTTGATGTGTTGTGTCATCCCTTCATCCCTTAATGGAAAAACAGTGGGGTGTTCCTTCAACAGCTGTGCTTTACTGGTTAGAGTGCAGGAGAAGTCATGTTTTGCCTCTACGCTCCTTCTCAAAGCACTCTACAAAGCCTGAAGAACTGTAGCCAGCTCTGTATAAACTTGTATCAGGAATTCTGAGTCCTGTGTTTCCTTTTGTCTTGTTCTGCAGGAAATAGATGCTAATATTTCTGTATTTTTGTGCCGAGTACCATAGAATAGATTTGTCATTTGTACTCCTACAGGTGTATAAAGCATTTGAAACAAGGCATGCATCTTCCAGGTTAAAAATACAGTGCCTTATACCACTAATAGAGCTATATATTTATTTTTTTGATTTTTTATTTTAACAAAAGAAATATTTCTCCCAGTATAACTAATGCAGATGGATCCTCTTGATAAAATTTGTGTGGGTCAAAGGTTCTTTGGTGGCTTCTGAGGAGAAAGATGGAAGGGTGTCTACCTGTTTTCATGACACGTTCGGACACAGCACTATGACCAATATGATCTCAGGCTATTGCCGATTTATTGTTTACAAAGCTCATTGTTTTATACATTTAGAGCATCAGCATCG